>JAXDDX010000075.1:42500-65000 GCA_034670405.1 Hoplostethus atlanticus | reverse complement strand
CCCGAGGCGCCGTACCTTACCGGCCCAATCAGTGATTGTGTTGTGGTAAACTCACGGTAGGCAACGGGTGGCCCCGGGGCCTCATGAGGCCTCAGACTGTGAAGACTCAATGATAAAATAAACCAGGAGGAAAAAATAGAAACATTAAAACAGAATAGAAACCAGCCGACAATGTCAACAGGTTAGGGAGACTATGAGAGAGTGTGAGTCACTTACAGTAGAAAGTGAAAGTTTAGTAGACGTCTCCTGAAATGAAGCATCATCTTGTCCTGATATTTACAGAATGTATTTACTGCAGATTCCATTTAACTAGTAAATAATACTAAAAGTATTTCACAGGTTAGTAACGTCTCTGGGGATACAACAGTAACGTTGATTGTAACTGTTAACTGTTGTAGCTAGCTAGCAACAATACCAAACAACACCAACACCAATATACTAACCCACATCTCTCAGTAAAAGTGATGTAATGTTGTAATTGGTTGATATAAACTTCAATATAGTTCTGAACTAAATGTCACTGAAGAAGAAAACAAGAAGAAGAAGACAGATTGTAGCTGAGATTCAAACTCCGAGGATTCTTCTTCTACAGTTTCTAACTCTAGAAGGTAGTAACATGGTTCCATCACACTGGACAACCTTTCATTTTCCTCCCATCCTCATTTCCATCCCTTCCTTAATTCATCCGCTCCCCTCCTTCTTTCCTTTCTTCTTCCTTCCTTCCTTGCTTCCTTCCTTCTTTCCTTACACTTTCATTCCTCCCCTCTTTCCTTGCCATCTCCATTCCCTCCATCCTACCTTGTGTCCCTTTTTTCCATCCTTTCATCATCCCTCCTTCCTTCCTTCTTTCATTTCTTTCCTGCATTCCTTCCTAACTCTATTCTTTCCTCCCTTCCTTCCTCACATTTCCATTCCTCCCTTCCTTCCTTGCCTCCTCTATTCCCTCCTTCCTATCTTCTGCCTATCCTCTCTCTTTTTCTCTCTCCATCATTTTCTCTTTTTGTCCCTCGGTCACCTTCTTTTTTCTCTCTCCCTCGTTCTCTCAATTAACTCTCTCTCTCTCTCTCTCTCTCTCTCTCTCTCTCTCTCTCTCTCTCCAGTTATTTAATTCTCTGGTAAATTAAGGTCCCAGAGGAGAAAGTTAATTACACTCCATTTTGAGTTATAAATTGCGATCCAGTTCAGTAACATATTGTCTCATTTCTCTCTGCAGACTGAAGCTTCGTTCCTTCCAAGGTATCAGAGGTGGACGTTCACTGGGATCTTTCATATTAGTTGAATTTTACTTTAGTTTTTTATTATCTTTTGTACTCGTCCATATCAGAAATGTTTCCCTCCAAAACGCTGTGCTGGATTTCCTCAATATTTCAAAACAAAGACGATTTGTTTCTTCCAAAACTGTTTTGTAAGGAAAAGTCTGATTCCAACTGTTATAGTAACTCGTAATGAGCTTTACTTTCGCGCCAGCAGTCATTTTGTTAGAGTAGGTGTCATTCTCTAATAATGCAATCATGCCAATCTTAAAGGGATGCTGCACTTCAAAATAAAAGTTCTAAAATGCGCTAAATTTCACACACTAATGGTCAGGTTATGGTTGCTTTGTTTGGATGCAGGCGACATTACAAACTTAAATAGTGAATATGAACCCAACAAACTGACAACAAACAAAGTGTATTTACAAAGCACAGCAGTATACAGATACAGATACCTGATAACAGAGAACTCTGAAGATCACAGTGTGCTTTACTCTCATGCTATCAATCATTTTCTATTTCAAGAGGTGTCAATTTTTTATGAGCAATAATGTGCTGCATCTCAATTATTAATTAATTAATTAATTAATTAATCAATTAATTCAAGGAACATTCTCCTCTCAGATCCTCTCACACTGTTACCCATCATCCATCTGTGATGCTCAACACATCCCAGGACTTATTTTGTGATCAACTAATTTACTTTTTTGTTGAACTTTCGCTCAACTTGCCTCGTCTACTTCTACTTCAGTTAGTGATTTCCTACGTTTCCCAGAATGCCTTTCAACAACCCCAGGTAACATGCCTGGACGTGTTCCGTTCAGCTGTGGCTTTTATGTGTAGGTGGAGAGAATGATAACGATAGCATAGCAAGAGCAAGAAAGTGAGTTCTTCCGGATGAGAAAAAGTGAGAGCCACGCCCCTTTACTCAAAACTCAACATGCCTTTTGGCTGCATTGCATTCTGGTCTATCTCTGCTACTGCATTGCATTCTGGTCTATCCTGGCTACTGCATTGCATTCTGGTCTATCTACTGTCGGTGGAGAAATTGGTCTCTCTCTCTCCTCTGATGGATTTCTCCTGTATGATTGTTGATCGTCGGTCTAGAAAGAAGCCCTTGCTCTTTGATTCTGATTGGCTGACACCAAAACAATTAAATGGACCCAGAAATGTAACCTACATCACCGATAGCTGTTTTTAAAGTGTTGTTGGGGGAGTTTTTCTTTTAATGATCACGTCTCGGTATGTTTTATTGTCAAATAGACACATTGACATTTACAACACATCACAAACTTAAAGTCAATAAAATAAAAGTGCAACAGTGCCGTTCCCATGATCTACATGCACGTTAAGTTGCCTAAGGTTGAAGAGCGTAATGTGCTTTACTTTAATGCCAGCAGTCATTTAGTGAGAGGAGCTGTGAATTTATTCAAGAGTGGATGTCTCATTTTGGAGTGAAACTCTTCAAATGTAAGAGCAGTAACGTCTGTGTTAAAGGGATGCTGCACTTCAGAATAAAGGTTTAAATTTCACACGTCAATGACAAGTCATGGTCCCTTTTATTGCCACGCAGGCAGGCCGTGGATTTACAGTGAAAAATCGTTCTGACATTTACAACACATTACAGGCTTGAATCCAATAGTGAACATAAACACAAGAGACAATTTACAAAGTGGAACATAAAATCATTCACAGGACAAGTTGTCTAACTTTGGAAGAGCCGAAGTTTCAGAAGCACCAATTTTCATGAGTGGTGTAACAAATTTCACTCTCAGTAATAATGTCATAATTACCAATTAGTAAAATAAGTACTATTGAGTAGTATTATATTTGTTATTATCCCCTCTAAATATATTAAAGTTGTCAAAAACGATATCCAACCACCATCCTCTGATTTGTTTTCTTCATAAGTAATCGTCTTTGTCTCACGCTAAGCTAGCGTGACTTTCACTTTCAATCAAACTACTTTGATTCATCAGGTGAAAGTATCACGAGAACATTGGACATCCTGTTCCTTCACAGGAGAGGGAACTGACATCACCATTTCACCATTTGTAAGTGCTACATTTCCCATAAGCCCCGTTGCTTCCTGTCCCCCCTCCCCCTCCCTGGCGTCTTTGTCTCTCCTGAAGAGGATCAACATGTTGGAAGTGATTCCTCCATCTTCCTTTCTCTCCTTCCTCCATCTGCCGTCTCCAGAAACTCTTTATCTTTAGCTCCGTTAGCGCTGGAAGAACAGCGCCCTCTTCCTGTTTGGTGCCGTAAAGCAATCCAGCAGATTTCCCTCCAAATCGACCCGGTGGACACAATGTAGAATACAGAGTAGAGGCTGGTAGAGGCTGACATGCTGGTAGAGGCTGGTAGAGGCTGACATGCTGGTAGAGGCTGATAGAGGCTGACAGGCTGGTAGAGGCTGGTAGAGGCTGACATGCTGGTAGAGGCTGGTAGAGGCTGACAGGCTGGTAGAGGCTGGTAGAGGCTGGTAGAGGCTAACAGAGGCTGACAGGCTGGTAGAGGCTGACAGGCTGCTGCTGATGGTGATTATACTGATGACTCTAAATCAATGTGGTGATTTATTGATGCTAAATGCTTCATGTAGCTCGTTTTTAAACCACAGCAAGACAGGAAATGAACACAGACGTTTCCTCTGGTAAATTGAACACTTTGTTGTTTCGTTTCCTCCTCACGTTCTCGTTTGTTAAGATAACGTCACATTTAATTGTGTTCTCAAACCAAACGCTGCTAAAGGGAGAAACCAAAGCAATCTGCCATAGGAGGACATTTCACTGTGATCGGGGATGGAAATCAACAGATCAATTTATTTCTCTCTCTGTCTCTCGCTCTCCCTCTCTACATCATCCTCTCTCTCTCTCTTTTCCCTCGTTCCCTTACCTCTCTCTCTCTTCTCTTCCTCCCTCTCCTCTCCCTTTCTTTAAAGCTCTCTCGCCCTCTTGCTTTCTCTCTCTCTCTCTCCACCCCTCTCCTCACCCCTCTCTCTTCCTCTTTCCCTCTCTGCTCGCTCGCTCTCCCTTTCCCTCTATGACCCCCTCCCCCCCCCTCCCCTCCCAGTCATTTACATTTATATTGAATTAGAAGCTGTGGTGGAGAGCGAGGTGGAGGCAGCCGAGACTGATTATAATGGGAGATTACGGGCCGACTGCACCGCCATTATGTCGTGTAATTACAAAAGAGAGAGAGAAGGAGAAGGAGAGAGAGAGAGAGAGAGAGAGAGAGAGAGAGAGAGAGAGAGAGAGCGAGAGTAGGATGGGGCCCTTGGACGCCCAGATGGCAGGATCTATTTCATTTAGGGAAATAATGTCTCTCTGCTTTCCCTCGCCTATTCTACCTGTAAATATTATATAGAGCTTTAACCCCCCCACACGTTTTTATAGGTCACAATTTATTGGAGACAAATATCAAACAAGGCGTTAAGGGGGATGTATGGGCCCCAGTCGGGCGATTTACTGCCACGTCTCCATACATTTTATGGCTTCATTTGACTGCATCGATCTCGTGTTGTAATGCATGTAGGATCACTGGTGATGAGAAGGACTAATGGGTCGGATATGATGGATCGCCTTCTGGAGGAGACCATCCTCTGTGTTTCCCCTACAGTAATCCTGTCGGAGGTTTCAGAAAGGATACGACGCAGAAACCACCATATAAGTCCTTAATATAGTTCCTTTATTATAGGGATGTTATAGCTACTGATGGAGAGGTAAATAAAAAGATGGATGAATTACGACCTCCAGTCCAGGAAAACAATCATCATTATAAAAACAAATCAATTATATTTTCAGAAAAGCATTAATTTAGTTTTTTTCCCATGTCAACCTAAAAGAGTAAATTCTATTGTGCAGATGAAAAAATGATTTTATGTGGGTTTACGCTCCTCTACAGCCTGGTTATAGTTATACCCCCTTTTTTTTTTTTACCATTTAGCTGTAGCTGTTATCCAGAGCAGCTTGCAGTGGATGAGCAGGTACGGGGGGTCATGCTGCTGGAATCAAACCTGAGACCTTCAGGTTACAGGACGGTCTCTCTAACTTAGAGGTTACACTTCCACCCTGAAGCAAAGATACCATTAAGTAGGATAAATTCACTGTAAACTTAAGTACCACAGACATAGTATAGGAATATTCTAGGAATATTATAGTGATACCATAGGAGATTTAAAAATACAAAGTAGGATAAATCCATTAGAAACACGGTTGAGTCCCACAGACTCACTATATTATAGGGATATTATTGAGATTTATCATTAGGGTCTACAGGCAAGAAGACCGTGCCTCCCTCCACAGGGAGGTCAGAGGTCAGAGGTCAGGGTCAGGGTCAGCTACACAACAGCATCCTGGAGCTGGTAGACTGGTAGGTCTTGCTCATGGACTCTTCAGCAGGGGTGCTTGAACCAGGGTGATTAGATCCGCTTTAAAATGGTTGTAGCTTCCTTGGTGTGAGGCATAATAAAAATAGTCCTTTAAACTCTCAGATCCAGAGAGAGCAAACCGTTATCATGCTATGTAGTCGATGTTTGAAGGCAGGAGTGAGAGAGGTTACTGGAGGTGCATTTTCACTACCGAGTAATAAAGAGTTCTTTCTATGAAATACTTAAAATGCTTTTTATTAATGAATAATTTAGTGCCAGAATGTTGGATATGAGAACTGATGCAGTTTTGATCAGATTTGACAATAGCTCCACCAGGCGTCCAATTTTGGTTACTACCATTTTGTGTTTAAGTAATTGAGGACTTTTATTGTGACGGAACAGGTAAGTGGAGGTCAGAACCGGAAATTAATAAATAAACAAATAAACAAATAAATAAATAAATAATAAATACAAAAATGAATACATGTATAAATGATATTCAGATAACTCTGTCAATAGATAAATGAAAAATAAAAGTGAACATAATTTAATAATTAAATTTGTAAATCAGTGTGTAATCAAGAAAAAAAAGAATGCTAGATTTCCTTATTCATTTATTTTCCAACTAATTTATTTTCAGACTGAACTTATTGATTATTGTCTCTGCACGGAAAAGCAGGAAGTATCGTTGTCTGCAGTGGCAGCCAAATCTCTTAACTCTCTGGATATCGCAACGTTAATCATCACAGCAACTGGCCTGTCTTCTTTGAAGTGGTGAAATTATATCCTAAAACGACTTACTTAAAGCCTTATGTTCTTTTCTTATTAATAATAATAATAATAATAATAATAATAATAATAATAATAATAGTCGTCATCATCTTTTGGCACCTGTTAAAACTAGACTTTTATTTTGAAGGCCTCTTCTACGTCATACAGGAAGTAAAATGTTGTCCCCAAGTCCAAGGCTCTTTCTGAGACCGTAACGCTCGTTTCTTATATTTGTACACATTGATTTAAGTTCAGTTATATTCGGTATATCGTGTCGAGTCATGAGCGCCATTCTTCCCCGGATAGAGCAGCTGTCTTCCAGAGTCGTTCGTGTTTTAGGATGTAATCCAGGACCGATGACCCTGCAGGGAACCAACACCTACCTGGTCGGCACTGGGAAGAGGTCAGGTTAGCTTAGAGAAGTTCTGTTACACCGAGAGAACGCTGAACTCTATTCAAAATTGTGTCAATTCAGTGTTCCCTTGCTTATCGGCAGAAATACAAACTCCCTACAACATGATTTAAGATTTATTTTGAATCTTTATGATCCCCACTTCAATTCGGCATGCATCCAATACACCAGGAAGCACTTACTTTAATAAAATTCCAACTTTTATGCTCCCAATATATGTGTGTGTGTTGTGTTTTGCTGTGCATAAAACGTTATTCACATTTGTGATTCTCTAAAAACGTGTTAATTGTTTTGGCATCACATTAGCTCCATTGTATTGACTCTGGAGGACCCAGATATCTGTCACACCAACCTGAAACCAATGTTACCACAGGCTAATCGACATAAGCTCCCTGGGTGTCTTGGCACTTGTATATTGTCAGTTATATCTAATATGTGACTGTTTACCAGGCGGGTGTTGATAGACACCGGAGAGCCTGCAGTGCCGGAGTACATCAGCAGTCTGAAGCAGGCCCTGGACCAGTTCAACGTCACCATCCAGGAGATCATCGTGACTCACTGGCATCACGACCACACCGGCGGAGTGGAAGACATCTGCAGGGACATCACTGGTGAGGACATCTGTAATACCTGAGGAGGGAAAACACATAATCCTGTTTGGGGTGAAAGTGTCTGTGGTTATTTATGTGGGGTTGAGTTATGACCCTTCAAACCGTTTAAAGTGGAACTCTACAAGATCCTTTATGGTCTCTAACTTTGGTGCTCTGGGGTTTCTGGTGTTTGCACAGTACTTCCCAGAGATCACCTGTCAATCAAACAGTGTCTCCACTAATGTCACAACATTTTTAGTGAATTTTCGTCATGAATTTCTTTAGAGACTTGAGAGACTAGAGAGATAGAGACTTGATGTTTCCAGGGTCAAGAAATCACTTATCAATTAAAGTGATAGGAATCTTTGGGGAACGACAGGAAGTTGCAGGATATTTCAGCGTTGGTGGAGGTTCACGCCCTCCGAGAGCCTTCCGGTTTCATCTGTTCTCCCTCCTGCAGGTTCCCAGGTTCAAGTCAGCAAGCTGCCTCGCGCCAGCCGGGCCGAGGAGACGGCCGGAGGCAAGACCTTCACTTACCTAAAGGATGGAGACGTCATCCAGACGGACGGGGCCACGCTCAAGTCAGTTCACTTCATGAGGAAGTCGAGTTTATTTTTTAGAGCGCTTTTAACGAGCAAAACAAAGGACACAAAAATGGTTAAAAACAAAGATAGTACGAGATGAAGCTCAGATAAAGAGATAAAACGGTACGAGACTATCTGGTTTCCTTTCTTCTTCTGCATTATATTCTCACCCAGAATGGATCCTTGGAACAAGAAGGACAACATGAACAACTAACCAGTTAGACTGATAGGCAGGTTAACAGGGAAATGGAGAAACACTGTTATACTGCATGGTGGTAATTATGAAGAAATAACAGGAACTTCCCTTACTAAACTTAAAATAACGTGTAGTGATTTTAAGAAACATTTCCCCAATGAAAATGAATGTAATGGATGAAAACAATATATGAAAAATGTATTAACCTGACAACTTCAGACACGATGGACATCAAAAAATGAAGAAAAAAGAGATAATGTGTTGATTTAGTGTTGTTGTTTTTCTCACCATGGTCGCTGTCTGAAGCTGGTTATGATCAGATATTTGTAGTACTTTTGTATTTCATCCCAGTAAAGCATCTTTGAATGTACAGTACTGCTCAAAAGTCTGAGGCACATGTTAAAAAAAAAATCTGTATAGTGAAGATGCTTTCAAAAATAATGAAATGAAAAGTTTCTAAATATAAAAAAAACTATAAAGATCTAAAAGATGTAGAAAATAAACATCGAGGGTGGCTGAGACTTTTGCACAGTTCTGTAAGTAAAACTGAACCGAGACAGACGGATAGCTAAGCGCTAACTAGCGGCGCCGTCCCGTTTCCCAGGGTGCTGTTCACCCCGGGCCACACAGACGACCACATGGCCCTGATGCTGGAGGAGGAGAAGGCGGTCTTCTCTGGAGATTGCATCCTGGGCGAAGGCACGGCGGTGTTCGAGGATCTCTACGACTACATGAGATCCCTGCAGATCCTGCTGGACTCCAGAGCCGACCTCATCTACCCAGGTCGGTCGCCGTGCAGCTGCTGGAAGCCTGTTGCTTTATGGGATTTTTCCACTGTGGTCGTTTTTCCACCATTTTGAATTGTATGCACATTGTATGTTTTTTCCCTATTTCTCCCACAAAGTCGATCCAATCTCCACTGAATGTCTCCACAGTGTTTGGACCTCCTAGATTACAGCTCTTTATTCTTGATAGTGAAGTTGATAGTGAAGATGTGCAGACAGGAAGTTCATACGCGTGAAGCTAGAGCAACCAGACCTGACATAAACGTTTGGGATGGGCCCCAAACTGTCAGACCACATAGGGTGGTGCTCCATAGCGCCACCGTCAGGCCAAACTGTATTACTCCTAACTAAGTCTCCATGTTGCAGCCTGTCCAGAGGGTAATGCCGGTAGTTTCCCGTCTGCAGGTCACGGCCCGGTGGTCCAGGACGCCGGCGCTAAGATCCGAGAGTACATCAGCCACAGGAACCTCAGGGAGCAGCAGGTCCTGGAGGTCCTGCAGGCTGCAGGACGGAGCTTCTCCTCCAGGGAGCTGGTCTCCGTGGTCTACCAGGTCAGAACCAGGCAGTGGTCCTTCTGTTACCAGTACTACTAGTACTAGTACTAATACAAATACTACTACTACTATTACTACTAATATTACTACTAATACTATTACTATTAAGGAGCTTCTCCTCCAGGGAGCTGGTCTCCGTGGTCTACCAGGTCAGAACCAGGCAGTGGTCTTCTGTTACCAGTAATACTAGTACTAGTACTAATACTAATACTATTACTACTAATATTACTACTATTACTATTACTATTAAAGAGCTTCTCCTCCAGGGAGCTGGTCTCCGTGGTCTACCAGGTCAGAACCAGGCAGTGGCCTTCTGTTACCAGTACTACTAGTACTAGTACTAATACAAATACTACTACTACTATTACTACTAATATTACTACTAATACTATTACTATTAAGGAGCTTCTCCTCCAGGGAGCTGGTCTCCGTGGTCTACCAGGTCAGAACCAGGCAGTGGTCTTCTGTTACCAGTACTACTAGTACTAGTACTAGTACAAATACTACTACTACTACTACTAATATTACTACTAATACTATTACTATTAAGGAGCTTCTCCTCCAGGGAGCTGGTCTCCGTGGTCTACCAGGTCAGAACCAGGCAGTGGTCTTCTGTTACCAGTACTACTAGTACTAGTACTAATACTAATACTATTACTACTAATATTACTACTATTACTATTACTATTAAAGAGCTTCTCCTCCAGGGAGCTGGTCTCCGTGGTCTACCAGGTCAGAACCAGGCAGTGGCCTTCTGTTACCAGTACTACTAGTACTAGTACTAATACAAATACTACTACTACTATTACTACTAATATTACTACTAATACTATTACTATTAAGGAGCTTCTCCTCCAGGGAGCTGGTCTCCGTGGTCTACCAGGTCAGAACCAGGCAGTGGTCTTCTGTTACCAGTACTACTAGTACTAGTACTAATACAAATACTACTACTACTATTACTACTAATATTACTACTAATACTATTACTATTAAGGAGCTTCTCCTCCAGGGAGCTGGTCTCCGTGGTCTACCAGGTCAGAACCAGGCAGTGGTCTTCTGTTACCAGTACTACTAGTACTAGTACTAATACTAATACTATTACTACTAATATTACTACTATTACTATTACTATTAAAGAGCTTCTCCTCCAGGGAGCTGGTCTCCGTGGTCTACCAGGTCAGAGCCAGGCAGTGGTCTTCTGTTACCAGTACTACTAGTACTAGTACTAATACTAATACTAATTCTATTACTACTAATATTACTACTATTACTATTACTATTAAAGAGCTTCTCCTCCAGGGAGCTGGTCTCCGTGGTCTACCAGGTCAGAACCAGGCAGTGGCCTTCTGTTACCAGTACTACTAGTACTAGTACTAATACAAATACTACTACTACTATTACTACTAATATTACTACTAATACTATTACTATTAAGGAGCTTCTCCTCCAGGGAGCTGGTCTCCGTGGTCTACCAGGTCAGAACCAGGCAGTGGTCTTCTGTTACCAGTACTACTAGTACTAGTACTAGTACTAATACATACAATACTACTAATATTACTACTATTACTATTACTGTTAAGGAGCTTCTCCTCCAGGGAGCTGGTCTCCGTGGTCTACCAGGTCAGAGCCAGGCAGTGGTCTTCTGTTACCAGTACTACTAGTACTAGTACTAATACTAATACTAATTCTATTACTACTAATATTACTACTATTACTATTACTATTAAAGAGCTTCTCCTCCAGGGAGCTGGTCTCCGTGGTCTACCAGGTCAGAACCAGGCAGTGGCCTTCTGTTACCAGTACTACTAGTACTAGTACTAATACAAATACTACTACTACTATTACTACTAATATTACTACTAATACTATTACTATTAAGGAGCTTCTCCTCCAGGGAGCTGGTCTCCGTGGTCTACCAGGTCAGAACCAGGCAGTGGTCTTCTGTTACCAGTACTACTAGTACTAGTACTAGTACTAATACAAATACTACTACTAATATTACTACTATTACTATTACTGTTAAGGAGCTTCTCCTCCAGGGAGCTGGTCTCCGTGGTCTACCAGGTCAGAACCAGGCAGTGGTCTTCTGTTACCAGTACTACTAGTACTAGTACTAATACTAATACTACTACTACTATTACTACTAATATTACTACTATTACTATTACTATTAAAGAGCTTCTCCTCCAGGGAGCTGGTCTCCGTGGTCTACCAGGTCAGAACCAGTCAGTGGTCTTCTGTTACCAGTACTACTAGTACTAGTACTAGTACTAATACAAATACTACTACTAATATTACTACTATTACTATTACTGTTAAGGAGCTTCTCCTCCAGGGAGCTGGTCTCCGTGGTCTACCAGGTCAGAACCAGGCAGTGGTCTTCTGTTACCAGTACTACTAGTACTAGTACTAATACTAATACTACTACTACTATTACTACTAATATTACTACTACTACTACTACTACTACTACTAAACTAATACTACTACTAATACTATTACTAATACCACTACTACTATTACTACTACTAATACCACTACTACTATTACTACTAATACTACTGCTAATATTACTTCTAATACTACTACTATTACTACTAATACTAATACTGCTTCTTGTTTCTTGTGTTTTTATTTTTTAACCACCTTTTTTGAATGTTTTTTTCTCATTTTTATCTCATTTTTTTATATTTTTCCATATTTTCTCTTCCTTGTTTTGTGCCTTTTTGTAAAGTAATTTCTAAACTCGATCATCTTCAGTGTTACCCAACATGTTAACTATTGAAATACACACTGTACTGGTACTGGTTCTAGGATGTTTTGATACAGATACTGTTTCCAATCCCACAAATTATTTCCCAGTATTTTACTTGATTGAATGAAAGCTCATTTCATGCTGCTCTGTTACTCAGTGTGTTCTGTGTGACAGTACATCAGTATCAGACCATGCACTGGTCAGACTCCCACCTTTTGAAGGTTGTCAAAGCATTTTAACAGTTTGATTCCTTAAACATCAATACTGAAACGAACCTGTCCTCCAGGAGACCCCTGAGTACCTGCACCGAGCAGCCGAGGTGAACCTGGTCCACCACTTGACCAAACTGGAGAAAGAAGGCAAGATAAGTCTCGGTACGTCGTCTCTTACATCTCCTGCAGATGGCAGCAGCGTCGAACCCGCAAACAATACCCGACCCAACAAACGGTGTACTCTGCTGTGTACTCTGGATACTATCATCTAACACCACTAGAGTCAGGTGAGGTGTTGGTGTAGTGTAGATGTAGTGTGGGTGGAGGCAGTGAGGACTTCCTTTACATGCCTCAGCGACGCTCCAACAGGTTTTGGTCGGCGTTGGCATCAGTAGAAAACAGAATATTTCAAATACTACCATGAAAGCAGAAGACTACAAAACCAACAGTAAACAGGAAGGTGTTTACACGCCATACAAATGTAATCACCTGTTTAACTGATGCCCTGCGTCACTTTTTCTAAAAAAAAACAGATTCTGGATTCTTATAAAGACAATGCGTCAACAATTTGCTTTTAGAAAAAGTCCGTTAAACACTTTGCAGGCCTTTTAAAGATGTTTTTAAATGAATGGATGATCAAAAGTATTAGATTTTTAAATGAAGATAGATCACCCAAATTCTCTCCTGGCATCAACTCCTCCCATCCTGAGGAAAACCCTGTTGTGTTGATACAGTTTGAAAATGAAGGATTTCAGCAGCTCAGGAGTGAAACCACTTTTCAAGAACTTTCAGGGTCTTAAACGTCCTTGAATTTGACATCACGTTACCGTGGGAACCCTGCTGTGTTCAGATCCCAGACCTGCTGGGAAAATCTGAATGGGGGAAAGGGAGTGAGGAAGTCTCCTGAGCCTCGGCCACCAAGGTGCCCTTGAGCAAGGCGTTTAAGCCCCAGACGCTCCAGTGGCAGTAGAAGACTGGTTGTACTGTGCTGCAGGGCGTTGCTGAAAATCCTACTGATCCTTCCCTGGATCAATAAAGGATAAAAACAATGGCTAGTTTTTTCTCATTGGACTTTGTAGCCGTCTGATCTGGCTGCACTCACGTTTCTGGACCATCATAATAACTGGTTTCATGTACTGGTGATGGAGGGCTTCAGGCTCATGCTACTGTCAGCTGCCTAACATGTACAACTAAAACTGCTTTTTCTTTGTTTCAGTGAACGACTCAGCGCTCATCAAATGGAAGAGTAACCTGTGATGTTCCCTGAAACGCCGACGAGACGTTCGACCAGGAAGGAGAACATCTGTCCGAATGTCACTTTGTTATATTTCATACTGGAAAATCAACTTCCGGTGTAACGAGTGCACCGAGTCACGCCTCAGGCTCGACCAACCCGTCTCAGTTGTCTCAAGGTTTAAGTAGTCCTTCCTCTCAGGTGAGGGAGTGTTCACCCTGGTCTCTATGCTGCCTTCATGTCATTTGGGTACAACTGTCACAAGGCAACTAATTGTGTTTGTGCTTGAACTCGTTTGAAACCGCCAAGACGCCACAGTTGACAGTTTCTGTTGACTCAAGTTGCCCCAGTTCAGCTGTCTTACACGGACTCAGTAATGTGAGTTCACGTTTTACAGAAAACCAAACATTGAGATGTCAAACAGTGAGAAACCCTGCGGGTTGCTGTGGCCTGCCACGGCATTTTAAGAGTTGTGATCACAGAATGACTGATTACAGTTTGGCTTGTTTTAATTGAATCTGTCTTTCCCTCCTTCACACTTATTTCCTTATTGGTGACGTCAGAATTCAGGAAGTCGGAGAAGTCGGGTTCCAAGTATTGAACGGTATTTCCTAGTAGCATTTAGCACCATAAAGCTGAGATGAAAGGTAAGGTCAAGTAGGGAGCTCGTATCTACCGTGATTCCCATTTGACATGAATGCAACATGTCATGTAGACTCACTGTGTTGAGTAGAAGATGAGACCAAGCTCTTGTCTTATAATTCTCATGTTCAAGTGGGGAAAACTAAAATGTGATTTGAGTATATAAACGCTATTTGAGTGATTTCTTCAATAAATATATAATATGGTTTATTAAATAAATGATTCATTCAAATGGTTTATTTTTCCTTCTTTTTTTTCTGTGGCTTTTATCTGAACTTTGTCTTTGAAAAGCGCTGTACACATGAAGTTGTTAGTATTACTCACTTTAGTCACTAGGTGGAAGTATCTGCCAAGACCTGCGATGGGAAATATTCAATATTTCAACTTTTAACACTGAAATCTTCCTGGGAATCCAAATCAAAATGTTTAAAAGTGACATTAAATATTTTTTATAAAAACTTGTTAAAACTAACTAATGTTAAAGCACATAAATGTCCATTTTATTAGAGATAGATTAAAAGCATTATCAGTTGTTTATATTGTCTCTTGTAGATCATTTTATGTGGCATGAGCAACAATTTGTCTTATTCTGATGTTCGATGTTCATTTGTTCAATTAAAAAAACACTTGAGGACTTCGATGATTTTAAAACAAGATTGGTCAATTGAATATAATCTGAATGAAAACAGATTATAATCCAATAGTCATAGAAGTGGTAATCTCATAAATTAGAGTAAAAACACTGAACGTCCCCCACGTGACCCCTCAGTGTGATCAGTAAAAGCTCCGGTGTAATCTGAGTGTCTGGGTAATCTTTATTCTTATTATTTTTTATTATTATTATTATCTAATATTATGAGGAGGGTTTTAAGCATTAATTGGTAATTTGGAATCGATGAGTGGTGAATTAGTGAGGCTTGTTAAAACGGACAGCAACGGAATCCCTCAAAAAACAACTTTACTAATCGTTTATTATATTTTTAGACGGATTATATAAAAATTCAAAGCAAAACAACATAAAATACCCCAAATGAATAATGTAACGAAACAACATGAGATTAAAAATAACATAAAATACCATCAGGTCACTATAAAAACAATATTGACCACCACGCACGTCCCGATATGAGATACCATAGAAGATAAAAAATACCTTAAAGTACCATAAAGTCACTATAAACTCACCACAGACGTACTACAACCCCCTGTAGTACTACCATAGGAGTATTACAGTCTGACCCTGGGACGCGATAAGCCGCTATAGGAACATTATCGTGATTTTCCGGTAGATACGCTCCCGCCTTATAGCTGCACGAGACCCCCCCCACCCCGCACCCCCACGAGACTGTCACATTTCATGCAACATTTAAAGATCCAGCAACGTTTCTGACGGGATTCTGACTTGTTCTCCAAACTGTCACAACAGGCGAGTCACGCATTTGAGATTGTGCCTGCCTGCCTGCGGCGATGCTGTCAGTGTGTGCGTGTGTGTGTGCGTGAGAGAGAGAGAGAGAGAGAGAGTGTGTGTGGTAGAGAGACCTCCAACTCTACAGTGCTGATCTGAGAGCAGGGGAAGGTCTGTGAGGAACATGGCGGCTCCGGCTCTGGACGCTGCTCAGTCCCGTCTCTGCAGCCCCTGACCCGACCGACGACACGCGCTGACCACCGATGGCACTTTAACTCCGCGGTAAGTTTCCCGTCATTCTCCTCCGCTCGTGCACGACCAGAAATATCCCCACAATATCCCGACAATATTCCTATAATATTCCTATAGGGACTTCAAGTGCGTCTGCGGGGCTCAGTAGTGAGTTTACGCTGACCTTACCGCACTTTGTGATTTTTTTCATCTGCTGTTGTATCCGTGTAATATTCCTGTAACGATATTTGTGCAGTATTTTTAGAGAATGTATCACAGGGTTACTATAGTCTGGTTCCTAGGGCAATAGGACCGAGCGGTATTTATCGTGCAGGTTATTTTTCAGTGTCCTCGGTATTTTCAACCTTTTTCATGAATTATTACGGAATCTGCACATGCACGGCCGTCGGTTGACATTTCCACACATGATATCTATAATTAACCATGTTTCAAACGGCGCTGCGTGTTTGATTCTGCTACTTTTCACGGGTTATATTCCTTCATATTTGCGTCATGTTCTGGTGTATCTGTGTCTTGGGAGAAAAAGTAAAGGCAGCATGCTGTTGTTTGCACATCGCGGTCACGCAGGGTCTAGTTCTGGCCAGATACTGCAGGCAGGACTTTGCTGTTTAACTTTAGATATTAACGCTAGAGCCTTCCTGAAACACAGCCAGCACTTGCTGTTGGCGAGACATTAAGCGTCCGTGTGTGTTTGTGTGTTGCTGTTTTAAAAGTAGATTTCACGGACAGAAATGAAACCTCGGGTGATTTTGGTGAGGTTATTGTACCTAAGTTAAATATATGGTAGTTTTATAGCGAAATATTGGGACTATTCCCGACTGATATCGTTTTAACTTCCTCAACCAACTCTCCGTTGGCAGCGTCAAAGTGGCCAGAAGACGATAACAGCCCATCCGGTTAACCCTTTCAAAATAAAACAATCATCGCCAAACGTCTGTTTTGTTTGGTTTTCTTGGAGTAACACATACTACCAAAGTGAAAATAAAGTTCATATTTGAGACAGACTTTGTTTCTGTATTTAAGCTACCAAATATTACAATTTCAGCTTTAGATTTTGACACGATTTTTGTTATTCTATACACCCCCAATATTATTTTTATTGTTCATTAATAGTCACATATTCTCTGCTTTTAATGTGCCATTGCTATGGGTTTAAATTAATGTAGCGTGTTTTTTTTTATGTTGACGTGGTCGCACCACAATACAATAGAATCCTTTAGTATCTAATGTACAGCTAGCTCCACATTTAATATAAAGATTCCACCAATTTTGTTGTTCTGTACGCCCAATACAAACTTGTATTGTGAATGCAAAATCGATTGATTTCCGGTCGTATTCTGGCTAATTCTCGCGAGCTTGGTACATGTCCTCGATCAGCTCTGGATGTTGACGTCACGAGAGGAGAGTTTAATGATGCCTTCAGGGTCTCGTCGTACACTTCTTCTTCCCATGTCACTAGGTGTACACCTGACTGGTCAGTTCACTGACCACCAGTGTTTTTAGTTGGATTAACAACCAAACGGACTCTGTAACGAAAGTAGCTTTTGGTGGCTGATCCCCTGGTAGGCCTGCAGAAAATGTGTTAAAATCAGGTAAAACAAGACAGAAAAGGAAATGCAAAGCAGAAAAGTGGCAGGCTATTAACTCATTCACAGGAAATGTCTCTGTGTAAGAAATGTTGTTAGACCTTTAAAAAATAAAAAAATAAAAGAAACAGAGTCTGTGTCACCCTAAGGTGGTCAGGCAGCCTTTTGCGGAGCTTAGTCCCAGGGGCTTTTATTTTTTAAATCAAGCAGCACAGGGCTACTTTGTGCTGCAGTGACAGAATAAAGAAGAGACGTGTGCATTAGGCATGTAGTTGATGTAGATATAGAAGAGTCTGCACAGTCTTAACACCTATACATGTAAAGTTTCAATCTCCAACACAAGACAGTTGAAAACCAGTGCAGTTGGACAGGTTTAAAGAGTGTGGACGCTAGTTTTGTTCAGTGCTTTGTATTCTGTCTGGCATCACTTTCTCCACTGCAACATGTCACATCTCAGCATCTCGGAAATCATAGAAAATCCCCTACTTCCTCTGGTCGTATTTATATATTTTGCGATATTTCCGATTGTACTTGAAAGCAGCACAGCAGCCAGCATTGGATGAGCTGCATGACCATGACGTTGCCTTTAAAGCTTACGCTCACTTATACAGGCAGAATGAAACATATCCTATACCTTATCCTGTGGTGTCCAGGTATTCAGGTGACTTCCTGGTGTGTTGCCGTCAGGAATGCAGACCTTTAGGTTTGCCTACGTGACGGCCTGCTTGTCATCCGAGTCGTCTGGATATGTTATCTCTGAGGACTGGACTCGTGATTTTTTTGGCTCATTAAAGCTTATTTGCTCTTCTCTGCACCCCCAAAGTGAACTTTGACAAGGCTTGCAACATGAACGCCGGGTTGCCAGGCACTGTGTTTATCCCCCTTCGTCAGGAGCTTGTTTCTCTAAACTGAAGCAGAATTTTAGTCTGTTAAACGTTTTTTGTGTGTTTTCTGACGTGGCTGAGGGTGTTTTAATGTTTTGGTCGACATGTCTGCATGTGAAGAAGACCGTTTCCATTGTGGTCTTGTTATCTTTAACCCGCTATCGACAGTTCAAACATACCAGGACGTGGCTCTGGTGAAATGTCATTATGCTACACAATGCCATTGCAATGCCAAGAATACCTTATAGAGCCACAACAAGAGTGCAGGAATGTACTTAACACCAAGATCTTAACATGAGTTTGGCAGCTTGCCCAGAGAGGGATCCTTAGTGGCTTGAATCGCCCGACCACGTGAGGGCTAGAATAATGCCCCGACCAATGACAAGGGCAGGAGGAGGAGGAGGAGGGGGAGGAAGAGCTGAGGCTTGACTGTGCACTTCTCCATAGCAGGGTTTCTCCAAGGTCTTACCCTCGGCCAGTAAATCCATGCTAAAGAGGAGGCATGGAGGCTCATTTTAAAACCACCGTCAGCAAATTCCTGCTGGACGCGTCATTCCTCTGTCCAATCAGAAACAACCTGATAATGTTAAAATGCACTTTAAACGGCCAGTACTACAGTACTACAGTACTACAGTACTACAGTACTATAGTACTATAGATGTACAGGGGTTTGTCTGGGTGGCGTTGCTGGTGTAATGAAACCCTCTCACACCCACTGATGAACTCAAACAAACCTGGTCGGTTGGAAACGAGGCTGTTTTCTTCGCTCCGGACATTTTGGAGACGAGGCGTTCACTGGCCGGCGACGACATTCTCACTTTGTTCTGCAGTATTTAACTGTGTTTTGTCTGTGCATCTATTGGTATTTGTAGGAGGTGTGTGTGTGTGTGTGTGTGTTTGTTTATGGTATGTCTGGCTCCTGTCACTGCCACCAACTTATCAGCCACACACACACACACACACACACACACACACACACACACACGGTGAGGCTGTCACCTCACCTGGCTTTCTGTCACGTAGCAGGGATGGTCGTCTTAGGAATCTGATCCTCCTGAGACCAAGCACCGATTAACCGTCACCACACACACACACACACACACACACATCCTGATTCCAACCTTGGTGTGTTCCAGCGGTCCGGCTCAGAAAAACCAGGACAGAAACACAGACCGAGACTTTCTTTGCTCGATGTGAAATCCTGTTCCCCATGAAACGGCTGATGTTGTGTCAATGATGTTTGGTAACGTTAGCCAGCTAGCTAGCTACTAAGTGTAGCTAGTAAGTGTTACTTTCAGTTTCAAATGTATATAGTTTGTATGTAGTTTAGGCGTTTTGATGGATTTAAGGTTATGCAATGCTGAAGATCTAACTTAAGTGTATTTTGAGGATGTAGTGTTTGGTTGGAATAAGAACCAGCTCAAGGCTCATGGTTTCCCCTCCCTGCTTCACAGTGTGTCGCTGTGTTGACGTGACATCAGGTTACTGCATCCTGAGCCGTTCCAATGCATTTTTCCTTGTCAAAGTCAGAAGTTCTGACTTTCCGACATCTCTGGAACGCAGCATCATATTAAAAATAGCTACTGCTGTGCACCGGGTTTCCTTCCAAAAGTGCTGCGAAATAAAAGGGACACGACAAGCAGATAAACAAGCAGCCAGAGCCGTGCAGCTCGCAGGGCCTCGCTGTATGCAAACCCTAGTGAAAAGCTGTGCAGAGTTGAACCAGCAGACCTGGGATCAGAGTCCAGGCAGGTTGCATAACAAGTGCTAATTTGGTTAGCTGCAGCTGACGGCAGGAGAGCTGAGCTGGTGGGAGAGGCCACCGGCCGCCAGCCAGGTAATACAGCCTAATAACATAACAAGCTTTTACAGAACCTCCTCACTGTGGCGCTCTGCAGAGCTCCTGGGGGAGGGGCTGCAGGGGGGAGGGGCTGCAGGGGGAGGGGCTGCAGGGGGGGCGTTTATCTGGACGCCTTGTTGTTCACTTTTTATTACCTTAACAGAATATACCTTCACCCTAAATCAGACTTTGTATTCTTGTATTCAGGTTAAAAGAATGACAAAGTGCATTCAACTTCTTATGCCTGCAGGGTGATGAAAACCTTCACCATTACATTTTCCTATTATTATTATTATTATTATTATTATTATTATTGTTATTTTATATTATTTATATGATTTTGTGTCTTGCGTTGTATTTTGTACATTCTTTGATACTGTTATGTTGCTGCAACCCCAGAATTTCCCCCCGGGGATCAATAAAGTATCTATCTATTAATATTAATAATAATGATAGTCCACCTGTGGGGTGAATAAGACGGACCCCCTCTAGCTCCTCCCCCTGCTGTGGGATGTTTTCTGTCACTTCACTGGCAGGATTGAAACAAAAGATGTCAATTTCCATGAGGAAGGTCTGCAGGTGTAAGAGACGTTCCCACGGTCATGGAAAACCTGGAGAAGTAATGGAATTCAAAAAAACAGGCCTGGAAAATAAAAACCTGGACATTCACATCACATGTTCACCGGAGAACAGAGACTCTGATTGGTCATGGAGATGCTGCTGGATGTGGAATAGTCCTGGAGAAGTGACTTGATCAGCAGGAAGGTGTAGTAAGCCTGCAGAGAGCGAGGAGGTTATAGGAGGTTATAGGAGGTTATAGGAGGTTATAGGAGGTTATAGGAGGTTATAGGTCAATGTGAAATACAGGAAGATGTCGCTAAAACTGAAATGCCTTTAAGCTCCATTTCTCAAAGGAGTAAAACTCAACTGTGTTTCCAAAAGCACAAAGGGAGTAAAAACACAGCATGAGTGTTTGAAGCTTCATCAGTGTCCTAAAGTCCAAAACCCACCGGAGACATGTTGTGGTGGTTTTCACCGGACAGCGCCGGTCTGTTGGACCAGGATCACTGATGTCCTCCCGGTAGAGATGTTGGATGGAGAGGCTGTGGTTGGTTCTGGTAGGTAGGCCTGTTGCAGATCACTCTGTTACCATGGAGATGCTTAGTAACACACATTAATCATAGTCAGGAAGTAGGTCTCTCTCTCTCCGCCTCTCATTGGCTTCCTATGTCTCTCTCCCTCTCTCTCTCTCTCTCTCTGTGTGTGTGTGTGTGTGTAATAACTTATTGAAGTCTACTCTGCCATAATGTTTCTTGTGCTTTTTTTTTTTACAGTGAAGCTATCCATCTCTAATAACAAAATGAGGTCTGCCTGAAAGAATACATGTTGGGAAACAGTGTGTGTGTGTGTGTGTGTGTGTGTGTGTGTGTGTGTGTGTGTGTGTGTGCGCAAACATTTGTACTTGCATGTATGCTTGTGCAATTCACAAGGCAGTTTTGAAGAGATCAGCTGTCCATGGGTCCATCCCTCCTACACACACACACACACACACACACACAGCTACATCCCTGTGGTTTCAGTGGGAGCAGGTGCATGTTGAAGTGCTGTGTGGTTTGCGTCTGCTGACTGACTGTCCAAGTGACTGAGAGGGTGGCTGTCACACACACACATACACGTGCACACACACACACACACACACGGACAACACACACACACACACACACACGGACAACACACACACACAGACAACACACGCCACGGGGAAGAGCCAGCAGATGTTTCTGATTTGGCCGCTGACCAAGAAACTCACTTCTTCTTTTTACTGCTTTTTATTCGGCACACACACACACACACACACACACACACACACACACACTCACTCAATACCTACCACTGTGATAGTCTTTTACTTTCACATTAAAGTGACTGCAGCTTTTGAACTCTGTTTTTAAAACCTGGCCAGTCGTCCTCATCCTCAGCCTCTATCTCACCAGTGGTATGGTTACTAGTGTTTCTCCACATTAAGACTACATTTCCCATCAGCCCGTTGCTTCCTGGCGTCTTTGTCTTTCCTGAAGAGGATCAACATGTTGGAAGTGATTTCTCCATCTTCCTTTCTCTCCTTCCTCCATCTGCCGTCTCCAGAAACTCTTTATCTTTAGCTCCGTTAGCGCTGGAA
>JAXDDX010000075.1:0-37500 GCA_034670405.1 Hoplostethus atlanticus | reverse complement strand
CCACTTTACAATACTCAACGCTGTGAGCCTGTTGTAAAACCAACCGGTGAGCCAGCAGTCTGGTGGTTCTACAACACAAAATAAAAGCAGGTTATTTTATATTTTAAAGGATATTAGGTCACATGAGTATTTTAGAGATACTGACTGACTGAAGGTATTTATTGGAATGGAAGCCTTCATATGTACACTGGCCTGCTGGAGATAACCTGCAGGGATGAGATTAGACTTTTATAAGGCTGCTCAGCAGTGATTGTGTGTTGATTTTCAGTGGCTGCTGTAACTGATAAGTCAATCAGTGAGTTGAGAGTGAACTTTGACCTCTAGGCTAGTAGGCCAGTGTGAAAGTCCAGTCGTGTCTCGTCTGTTTTGCTTTCGTTTTGCGTCACCTCTTCTCATCAGGATGTTTTTTTCATATTTTCTGGGACTCAGATCTGATCTACTGATTTCTGTCTGATCAATTGATCATATTGAATGTACATTGATATCAAATCTATCAATGTATTACAATCTTATTTACTGGGGAAATTCAGGTTTGCAAGGCTAGCACAGAAAACACAATACATGTTGTACACAACATAAAAGATACACGCAAAAAGTTTTGTGTACTTTTACTTTGTTGAATATCTTTTAAAGTCATTCATTTTACTTTTACTTCAGAGTATTTTGACTGAAGTATTTAAACATCCAGGCTTTCAAAACTTTCATTTAACTAACTGTAACATTAAATGCTCACATGTGGACTATAGTGGCCTTGGTTTTCATTAGCCTGGTTGTTTCCCAGCTAGCTAGTTTGCTAGCCTGCTAGCTAGTTGGATAGCTAATAGCAAAAGGAACATGGGGCGCTGATCCACCAGACATTTATTAGTTTTTGTGAATGGGATTTTTGTTTTGTATTCATTTAAACATTTCAAAAAAACACAAGTTTAAAGGATTTCACACGGCCTGCTGTCCGTAACATGTCTTGTGCTGTATCAGTATGTACTGTACTGATGTCACCAAGACTAACTGTGTACATGTAGTATAGTATAGTATAGTACAGTACTGTAGGAGTGAAAGTGTTTTTATTCTGCATCCGGAGACACATTTTATTGATTCTCAATTTGTAGAATGGCTGCGAGGCAACGGCTAAACTTGCCCTGGATTTGTGTGTGTGTGTGTGTGTGTGTGTGTGTGTGTGAGAGCGATAGAGTGCACGAGTGCTAATCTTGCATGTGCAAATGAGTGCACATGTGGGATAGTGTTTGGTGTGTGTGTGTGTGTGTGTGTGTGTGTGTGTGTGTGTTGTGTGTGCGTGTGTGTGTGTGTGTACTCACAGCTGAGTTAGCATCCGGGTAGGCATGTTCAATGTTATTGATTCTGGCCCATAATCGATGGGCTCTTGCGTTACATGAGCTGCTGCTGGTGGAGCCGTTGAACCAGCCGCCTGGACAGCAGGAGTTTATCAGAGTATTCCTCTAAATCCTTGTTTTCTATATTTTGTCTCCATCTTTGGACGCCCGGCCTTACAGATCTGAGCTGTTTTGGGTCTAATTGGACCAATCAGGGGAGGAACCCACCGACTAACCAGCTTTAACAGGGTTCTTCATAGACGCTCTCCTTACTTTACTACCACAAGATCCACATGTTTTATGATCAAAGTTGAGCAGAGCGTAACAGAAGTGCCAAAGCATTCAGTTGTGCCGTTATTCAAATACCAATTAGTCAGTATTTGTATTGGGGGGGGGGGGAGGGGGGTAGCCAATAAAGGGGTGGGAGTGGGTCACGGGGAATGTGTACAGCTTGGGCTTTACGATGACCCACTTCACAGCCCACAGGAAGCCGTTTGCTTTCCATTCCAGCACAACGGTGTCAGAATTCATTGGAAATCGACAAAGACTCAATCTGAAGGTAGCGGGCGGGCGGCCGGGCGGCCGGTGCTGTCCTGATAACCGACATTTCACGACTACAGTACAGTCTCGAAAGATTCAATCCATTACTGAATTTTACGAACACCTACTGTTCTCTGCAGCCTGGAATCCGGTGGCTCAGTTGGACCTGCAGCGTCTCGGGGTTGAATCTGTTTTCACTGTGAACTGTCTAATAAAACAGAAATGCCATAAAAATAATCTTGCGAAAAAAAATCAAATTTGAACTTCCTGTCTGAACATAGCATAAAGCTGAAGAAGAAGAAGAAGAAGAAGAAGAAGAAGAAGAAGAAGAAGAAGAGTTCAGGGCTTCCCCATAGACAATCAATGTAGTATTGATCAATTCTAGAATAAATATGTAATCAGTGAAACTGCATCATATCGGATGTGGACGACTCTGATTGGACAATATCTGATTTATAATAAAGAATATTGAATTTACTTGGAAATGATTTCGGCAAACCAATTCATCGGTCCAACCCCAATGTGAGGAGTATGGTGCAGGAGCTGGTCCTCTTGTCCTCTGGTCCTCTGGTCCTCTGGGCTGGAGGTGGGTGGATGCTGCGTGGTGTTTTGACCTCTGCAGGAGGATAGTAGGAAGCTACATGGCTAGCCTAGCGCGTTAGCCGTACGTTTACCTTGTTCAGTGTGGCAGACAACACAATAGCTCATCTTAAATAATCGATTGTAGGTAGCTAACATTCTGCCTTTTGTAGGCTTATGTCGTATGTGGCTTTCAGAGGACTGAGCACACACACACACACACACACACACATATAGGAGGGTGAATCCTTTTTGAATCCTTATTTACACAGGAAGGTTAACTGAGAACACGTTCTCATTTACAGCAAGCTAGGGCCTGGGGAGTAGTTACAGGAGGAAGGGCGGTTTATACACACACACACACACACACACACACACACACACACACATACACACACAAGGTTTGGATAGTGGAAGGAAACGGGTTTTGAATTTTGAGGTCGCAGCGGCGAAGGTTTCTGACCTGAGGTTGAAAGGTTTCAGGGTTTGGAACGACAGGTTGGAAATGGCAGGTTTGGAGGTTGGAGGGTGAAATCTGATCCAGAATCAGAATGACTGTAATTATCACCAGTAAATGTAAATGTCGGTGTCGAGAGGCTGAAGGTTTTAGGCCGATATCATCAGAGCTGGGTACTGATGGATATTCTTTATCCTGATACTAGTCGATACTACAGTTTCCTCAGTCATTTTCTTCTGAATGTCAGTTTCAACTAGTTTATTAAACTGTGCTCGTTTGATTTCCTCAACAAAAAAACCCAAATTAGAATCAAATATTGATTGTAATTGTAAGAATGCAACATTATGAAGACCTGGTGATGCCATACCAAACCCTGGTATGGTAGACTATCTGAATGGATAAACTCATACGTCCTTATGAACAAATCCAACCCAAAGTTGTGAGATCATGGTGCAAACAGGTGAGGCTGATTCTTGTTTTTCCGTTTCTTTCCCATCAATATCAAAAGCTAAAGCTAGTGTCTACCATCATCCAAGGTATGAGTCCTAAAGATATGGCCCCTGGAGTCCAAGGCCCCGGTTTAGACAGGAGGAGGATGTACTGTATGATCATATGTTATATTAGTATCTGCCTGGACCAGTAGGGCCTCCAGGGGCCGGACGGAGCCGTGATTCAATTTAACCAGAGGGGAACCGGGCCCTGATAATGGTCGGCTCCAGCGCTTGTTCGTCGTCTCGTGGAATTGATTACTTTAGTCTGCCGCCGAGTCGCGGCTGAAAGCCCCTGATGCTTGTTTGTCTTTTTTGAGGCTAAAATGTTGCATTCCCAAGTCTCCTCTCTCGTCCTCTGAAGGATGTCACAACAGTATTTACATGGTACCGAAGAGAGTTTATGAGCCAGACACGTTTATCTCCAAAAATCTATCATTTTATCTATTTCTAAATTGTATCATTCAATATCTCAAATGTACAGAGGATCCAGTCTGTTGAAGCATTCTGCCAAACAAGGATTTAAGTTACCTACTATCCTTTAAAAAGTATCAATTTGTTTTTATTTTGTGCTTTTATTTTGTAAAATAATAGTGGATATTTCATGTTTTATATTGTAATCCTGTCTGGTATCTTGCTGGCACTGGAGAATCAAGGCTTTTCTTTACTTGTTACCTTGTTTTTGTGCTGATGTGATCCAGTAGCTTGGTTCATCTGTTCCACGGGGTCCAACATGTGAGTGTTAATGGAGGCAGCAGTGAGTCTTTCCTTCACTATGCTGATTATATTGGATCATATTATGTAGCTGCTCGTTAATTTATAGGCTCAGTTCCTTTTATGCTGAAGCACTCTGCAGCTTTGTTAAGTAAAGAGTGCAGTGAATCTTATTTTTCTTCCTAGTTATCAAGACTTGACGTAGACTGGATGTTGTCCTGTGAGTCCAGAGTAAAGCCGGCTAGATAAACAACATGTCTGTCGTCCCCGGCAACAGGCGGTAGGCTACTGTAAAGCTACCGGCTCACAGTGCCGTTACAGTGGAACCAAACAGCTGAGATGTACACACACTAACAAACCCACCATGCTACAGACCCTCCTATCGGGCGAGGCTGGTGGTCTTAATCCAGCCACAGCAGGGTATTAAATCTCCTTGATGTCTGCTGGGGGTGTGATGGGTTACAGGGTGGCCTTGAGGCTCAGACGCCGAGGGGAGGGGGGTCACACCTCATCTGTCAAGCCAGCTACTGAGACGTCATGTTTACATCCTCAGAGTGGTAATAACATCCTCACCATCCATACCGTCTCTGTTATAAAATCCATTGTTCTCCATTAGAACTCAATATGAACTATTATGTCTATTCTGTATACTCTACTTGCCCAAACTTGGCATCTATTGCAGTCCGACCGTCCTGGTAGGGGGATCCCTCTCTGAGTAGCCCCTCCCTCTCTGAGTAGCCCCTCCCTCTGAGTAGCCCTTCCCCCTCTGAGTAGCCCCTCCCTCTCTGAATAGCCCCTCCCCCTCTGAGTAGCCAAATTAGAGTTAGATTAGAGAAATCTAGCATCCTTCAATGCTTGAAAAAGGCAGAGAATTAATTATTTATTAAGACCACTTGTGCAAATCAAGACAGTTTCAATTTTCCATTTAGAAGTCGAACCAGAGTCCCACCCAGACTGGTGCCTCTGCTGTAGCTGCCACCGGCGGCTGCCGGGAGACGAAGGGTTGCCAAAAGTTTAGTCAACGCTGGTATGGCATGAGTCCTGTTGGTTCCAGTTTGTTTCATATTTCATCAAGCAGTGGTAAAATAATACGACTTGGCGATCTATAATTTCTTTTAATCTCATCCTCTGACATTTGAAAGAGAGTAATTCTGAAATGGATCACTCTCTCTCTTATTTATTATTATTGTCTTTCGTATTTTCTCTCTCTGCCTGTTTGAACAAAGAACCAGCAGCCACCACTTTCTCAGGGTGAGAAGGACGTGCTTCCTCGATGGAAGTGATCCATGTCAATAATCTTCTCCTCCATTTTTACGCCCTACCATCGCCACTCCTTAAAATACATATTAAAGGTCTCCTGCCGGTTGTCTCTCCCAGTAAATACATGTTACTCACATGTTACACGTGGCTCTGGGTATCAGTCTTTACCACTGGGGAAATCTTCTGATACTATATTGTAGCCTGATATCTTGGTGATATCTAATACCAGTATTGATGCATCCAAGAGCCTTAACTGCTCTTCCCAGAGATCACCTGTCAATCAAACAGTGTGTCCAGTACTGTGACGTCTTTCTCCTTGGATTTTCTGTTGATGGAGTTTGAGTTCCTGTAGGTGGCGCTCTTCTCTTCGTCTGTTCAGCCATGGTAGCTATCGCTGCTCATGCTAACTACCCAGTTCTTCTTCTGTTGAAACGTAAAACGCATCACTTCCTGTCTCCAGAGGGTTTCTCCCGGTAAAGACCTACCTGACACCGGGTGTTGAGAGCAGCAGATGGAGAAGCTTCATGATGGTTGAGGTTGATGACTGTTGGGTTACAGAGATCAGAGAGAGGAGAGAACAGACGCGTATTTTCATAAAAATATCACAGATTTAAGATCTACACACTGTAAAACTATATATTGTCCATCGAGGCTTGTCAGTCCGTCTTCATACTTTGATAATGCCAGTTGCCTACCAATGCTACAGATTGACCATCTCTCAGAAACCTGGTCCTTTAAGCTAAGAGAGGATTGTCCCACCTTTTTTCCATCTCTGTATCCACCAACCTGACCTACATCTGTCTGTAATCCAACACCTCCCTGCCCCATCACATGTAACATACCAGGAAGTCAACACCGGGGCTGTTGCTTGAAAGCTGCAAAGGCCAGAAAGACTTAAAGACCATTGTTGACAAAACGACAACAGACAGGACATGAGATTTGAAAATAAGTGACACACAGCTCTTACAGAATGACTGAAGGGACAAAATCATCATTGATATTGGTACTTTTTAAAGGACAGTAGGTAAGGTAAATACATTGGTGACAAAATGAAAACAGTACCATTTGAAAAAAGCGATGCCTACTCTTACAGAGTCGATAGCTCAACATTAAAACAAATGACAGAGGTAAGTCTTTAGTTGCCAAACACGTTTACAGACTGGATTCTCTGGGTTTTAGAAACATAGAATGATTAAAGTAATGGTTTCTTTCTATTAAGTGGATGTACAAAGCAGTGCCCTGCTCAAGGACACTTCATCAGTTACTTGTCAAGGAAGGAAAGAGCATCACCCTTTCACTTTCCTCACCGGCCTGCCAGCCTGCTTCCTCAACCTTTAAGATACTTTCCAAAGTGCTAAATGGTTCAAAACACAAACGTTGCCGCTGCCAGGAGCTTCTCCCTGGGAAAGCTTTCCATGAAAATATACCCATGCTGGGTGGAGGGACCATGTGTCTTCATCTCCCTGGTTCTTATTTCTGTCTTAACCTAGAAGTTCTCTATCATACATGATCGCTCTGGGGTCACAGGAATATTCTGTTACCTGTATTGTCTGTGGCTTTGACTCTTGCACGCCTTATTATGAGTTGCTTGTGATATTGACAGAGATGACTCCGCTGGATAAATGGCCAGAAGGTAAATGTCTTGACTGGAATTGAGCTCTTGTTTTTTCTGTAGTGATCTTCTGAGAGTCAAGGAACCTAGAAGAACCAAGGATGAGGGTCATGGGTGTCATGGTGGGTTCACACCAAGCATGTTTGGTTGATTGAAACTCTGGAGTGTTTCCTCCTCTATTTGGTTTGTTCGGGCAACTGAGAACAATGACATTCAAACTCACCGACTAATCACAGACAGGTCTCCTCCATTAGGAGTGAAACCTGTAATCCGAACCAACGACAGGAAACAACCCCAAATTGCAAGGGTTTGTGGGTATAAGGAGCACGATCTCTATCTTACCTGGTTCGAGCACCAGAGCAGACAAGTCCATTATCAGCTGAAGTTACAGAGGCTGGATTTGTTTTGACTGCTCTCTCTCATCTCCAACCTGGTGGGATGACAGGTTGCCAAAACTCTGCCCAATAAACCAGCTGAGTCATGTGACTTGTGTTTCCAAGCCCTGGTTGGCTTGTGATTGGTCAGTGTGAATCTAAACGAACCAAAAACAAAAAGAGGATCAACCAGAAGAGGATCAACATGTTGAAGTGATTTCTCCATCTTTCTTTCTCTCCTTCCTCCATCTGCCGTCACCAGAAACTCTTTATCTTTAGCTCCGTTAGCGCTGGAAGAACAGCGCCCTCTTCCTGTTTGGTGCCGTAAAGCAATCCAGCAGATTTCCCTCCAAATCGACCCGGTGGACACAATGTAGAATGAGAGTAGAGGCTGGTGGAGGCTGGTAGAGACTGGTAGAGGCTGGTAGAGGCTGCTAGAGGCTGACAGGCTGGTAGAGGCTGGTAGAGGCTGACAGGCTGGTAGAGGCTGACAGGCTGGTAGAGGCTGGTAGAGGCTGACAGGCTGCTAAAGGCTGACAGGCTGGTAGAGGCTGCTAGAGGCTGACAGGCTGGTAGAGGCTGACAGGCTGGTAGAGGCTGGTAGAGGCTGACAGGCTGCTAAAGGCTGACAGGCTGGTAGAGGCTGGTAGAGACTGGTAGAGGCTGCTAGAGGCTGCTAGAGGCTGACAGGCTGGTAGAGGCTGACAGGCTGCTGGTGGTGGTCTGGTTTGTTTACCGTAGTTATACTAACGTCTCTAAATGAACGAGGTCATATTTTATATTATTAAAATATTGAAACGCTGCATGTAGCAACTTGAACAAATCTACAGAAGACCGTACATATACAGAAAGTGTGTAGGCAGTCCCTGATGGACAAGTGAATGAAACCAACACACCTCTGAACACCTCCCCATGTGGCCAGCGGTTTTCCCAGAGCCAAGACAAAGAAGTAGAGGAGTGTTGTTTCCAACTGGAGCAGGCTGTGATCAATCCTCTGTTTAATTCCTTAATGGCTGGTTTGACCCTCTGGCCTCGTCTCTTCTCTCACAGCTCAAATTGTTTTTAAATGGCTTTACTTTGTGAAGCTCTTGGCTCCTCTGATTGCATTAGTATCGGGCCGAGCGGGGCATGGGCTTTTGTCGCAGGCTACATTAGTGTTAATTCATTGTGTATGTGTGTGTGTGTGTGTGTGTGTGTGTGCGTGTGTGCGTGTGCGTGTGCGCGTGCGTGCGTGTGTGTGTGTGTGTGTGTGTGTGTCTACGTCTGATTGATTGAAATGTGTAAGGGAGCAGGCTTTCATCAACTTGTGAGGTCACCAACTGTGTCTTTGTGTGTGTGTGTGTGTGTGTGTGTGTGTGTGTGTGTGTGTGTGTGTACCTCTGAGATTGATTGAAACATTCAGACAAGCAGGCTTTCATCAACTTGTGAGGTCACCATATTAGGCCCTCACGATGATGTCATCTCTAACCAACATGATGTCATCGTCACCTTCCTCTTCTTAACCAGTAATCACCTCCTCACCACCATTACTAAGGGATAACATGTCATTTTGAGTTAGCATGATTCAGCCATTTTTCTTCACCAGCCACGTGTATTTCTGTCTTAGTTCATCCATTAAATCCCAAACATTTGAGAAATGGTTAGCTTCTCTCATTGAAACCAATGGTCACTGCTAGCTGCAAGCTAACAAGATAGCAATGAAGCAAGCAGTGCTCATTGGTTTGAATGAGGAATGCTAACAATGCTACCAAAAAAAACCCATAGTGACCTGCACTGAATTGTACTGGAGTGTTCACTGTTTAAAGGATCCACTGACTTAAAGACGGAAAGTTGACTGAGCACCGTGGAGCGCAGTGCCTTGCTCAGAGGCACGTGGACAGTTATTGATGGATTCTAACTGGTGACCTTCTAATTACAAGCCTTCTAAGCTGTAGTGGTGCGGTGGCCGTCTGGTAATAACAATAATAATAACTTGTATTGAGTGTATATTCGCTCTTGTTTGTCCTTGTTGTTTGTCTGGCTGCAGCATTCTGGACTACAGTCTTCTGGACCTGCAGTCTCGGTGAATTCTAGTGAATCCTACTAGTCAAGGCGAGATGTGATGGAAGCATGGATAACAGTTTAGAGAAGCAGGCTTGTCTTGTTTGCAGAGCCGTAAACTCTTCAGCCACATTATAACTGTCACTCAAGTGTCATGTTTGCTTATTTAACCGAGGAAGTTGGTGTTTGATCCACAGTTTAAACTGTGCTGGGCGTTTTTGAGCACGTGGATTTTCTATACTGTATTCCAGAGAGGAGTGTGTTAGGGTTTACTGAGGTTCAGGTTAGGACACTGACAGGGGTATCATCATAAAATACTTATTTCCATTGTGGGGTGAAATCAAGCCTGCATTTTTCTCATCATAACTGAACAACAAATCAACAGTAAAGACAATAAACTCTCTATGAAGAGGAACAGACCACAGATCATGTCGTTTTGGACAGGTAATCCAGTGGATTTCAATAACCCAAACCTTCCCATCATCCCGGTGAAGAACATCCTCAACTGTGCGTTCACACTGCGAGCAACATGATCATCAGGTCACCAGAAGTAAGGGACAGTCAGGCCGGACGTCCTCGTTTCCCCACCGATGGGATTTCTCTTCATGATCAATAGTCCAGTCGTTCAAAGCTTCCCAGCTCTCTACAACGTTTATTTGTAAGACGACAAAAACGATGCTCGAAGAACAGCTGGTCCGTCGTTGGGAAGATCTGAGTTTATTCTGTTTAGTTTTGTGTTAACTCACTTATGAAAGGCAACACCAACGTAGCGGCTGTACGAGGCTGAATCAGACCAATCATCAACCAAGCTGCTGGCAGAGTGAACACACGGTAAGGGTGTTGTGGTACGATGGTTACCAGAGCATGTGTACTGAGACCTCGTGAACATATCTAACAATAAGTCACAGGGTCACGGTGACCCCAAGTACCGCCTGCTGTTTACCCAGAAGCCCTCTGGCATCGCACCGTCTTGGCGTCTCCTCCTTTGTGGTTTGTGGTTTGTATGTTCTTCACCCTCCTATAGTTCATCTCTATAGAATCAGGACGCCGTGACCATATTGTGTTATTTGCTCGTGCTCTGCTCACGCTAACTACCCAGTTCTTCTTCTACTGAAACGTAAAAACGCTTCACTTCCTGTCTCCAGAGGGTTTTTCTTTCAGAGCAGTCATTTATTTATATGGAAATGTGGAAAGACTGCTAACTAGCTCCCTGGGTACTAGAAGAGCTGACTTAGCCAATAAAAGCAGGGCATCATGGGAATCATCAGCACAGTTGGAATGTGTCTTTGACCAATGAGATTGCTCGGCTGAAACTACAACACATACTGGCATTGTGTAATGAAGCAGTCGGCTGTACAGGCAGAGTAATGATCAGGTCTCTACCGTCACCATCACCACTTTTCATCATTTCATCCTGACTGGCGTTGAGAAGGTTTCAAAAAGTCTTAATCTAAGTTGAGGAAACTTCCAGACCCCCCCGCCCCCCCATGTGGTCTAACTGGGCCAACGTCTCTGTCCTCAGGCCTGATTATTCATTTAAAGCAACAGATTTTCTCCCCCCCTCCTCCCCCTCCTCCCCCTCCTCCCCCCTCTCGTCTTTTACTCCTCCAACTCTTCTTCTTTTACGCCGTTTGCACTTGCCGCCTTGTCGTTTGTACGAGAAACCAATAAGCCCGTCGTTCGTCCTGCAGTCCTCCTCCTCTCTGCTTCCTGTTTTTCTTTCATACATCTCTTTTGCATTTCCTATCTCTCTCTCTCTCTCTCTCTCCTTCCTCCTTCCCTTTGTCTCTCATTCCTCCCTTCTTACCTCTAGCGATCCCTCTCTTTGTTTCCTTCTTATACTCTCTTGCTTCCTCTCCTCCTCTTCTCTTTCCACCCCCTCCCTCTCTCTCTCTTCCTCTCTCCCTTATCCCTCTTTCCCCCCCTTCATCTGCTCAGTATCAGCCTCCAGACAGGCTGTTATGTAACAGTCAGGTGATGTGTTGGCCTGTTGAAACTGTCCAGCCAGCCGCAGCCTCTCCCCTGCTAGTCGCTACTGTGCTGCATGTTAAAAGTCTATTATCAGTGTTTGAGAGATAAACTAAAATTAGAAACCGCCGTCACCGCCGAAGGCATGACGATCTGCAGCGGCGTGGTAACCGTCACTGGGTGGAAAATGAAAACAATGTCTTTAACCTTTATTTAACCAGGTTAGTCCTGTTGACATTGATGCTACGTTCATGTGATATCGGGAAAAAGTGGAAGAACGGGATGACGTCTCGTTGGAACGCCCACATCCAAGATGGCGGTCGTGAGGTCAATTCTTGTTAATAATGGGTGTAAAATCAACCATAAACTGACTGTAGCAGATGTTGATCGTATTAGTGTGACAACTGATCATTTAGACATCAGTGGATTCGCTGCTAGACATCGGAGCCACGTCCTACTTGTAATTACCACCAGGAGGCTGTTTTCTCCCTGTTGGCGGCTCGTATTAACGGTAAATCCGATATGACTTGAACGCGGCATGAGAAAACAGCATCAGGACAAAACATGACAAGTAGCATGCAGTCAGAACGCAGTGGGAACACATAGGAGAAAGTAAAACGACGTGTAAAATAAAATTACAATCATCAATAAAAAGTAAAACAAACCTATTTAAAACACCGCCGGTTGATTCCAGACAAACTGAAAAGACAAACACGGAGCTGACTGCTGTTTGCTGGACCAACAAGACAGGGTTTACTCGTTGGTGTTTAAGTGACAGTCTAGCAGCACCAGGCCGCCATATGCTGAGTCTCTGTCTGCCGACTGGGGTTCTTCTTCTAAACCAGTCCAGATGCTGTTCGGTCCCGTGGCGCCTCGCTAGGTATCGACTGCTCCGGTAGTTTAAGTTACTACAGTCCTGAATAGTAAGGATAACAACATTCACTCAGTAGAATAGATCATTACTGACTTTCTTTTACAGTTGCACCATATTTTGGAACAATATTCTCTTTATGTATTAGAAATAGAGCTTCTCTTCTCTGTCAGCGGTCTGATGGAGGCTTCCTACTGGAGGGTCGGTCTGTCTTCACTGGCTTGTTGCTGTCTGGAGCCAGAATCATTTTAAATTCTTAATCTCTTCCTTTATTACCTTTTCAGTAATCTCTTGTTTCTTATATATTTCCCCCATGTCTTTCTTCTAAATATCTTAACTCTTTTGAATCTTCTCCCTTTCAAATACTGTATTGTTTTCTTCTTCTGCTGCTGCAGGACAGGAAGTGTCTGAGCTGTAAAAACCTTGTTTGGTGTTGGAACCTGTTTCCCTGTATGAATGAAGTCAAAGTCATATTTTTTTGTCTCTCATAAATTAGCTACTGCAGTTGCAAAGCTTACACACATCTCAGGTGCTAACAAGATATGATAATACACTATTTAATGTGTTTACACAACAGAAAACTGTCTTCTAGTTTAAACTGTTAAATTATCACGTAACCTTATCTTATCTCATGAAGCAGGAAGCATGTAAACATCTTGGTTACCTCAGGCAACTGAGTATATTATACTATAATAATATGGAAGCTATATATATATATATATACATAGCCAATGCACGATATTTTAAAATGATAGTATGATTTTTTAAAGAAAGATATTAAGACAGCTCATAACTTCAGTCTTATTCAGGTTCTAGTCATTTTTAACAGTAGGTATCATTTTGTCTCCCTCTTTCCCTATAGGTGCTGATATTTGCTGAAGATGAGTAATGGGGGGGGAAAACACCCCGGAGCCCCCCAGGGGGGGAGAGTCTCTGAAGAGGAAAGACTGCCAGCCAGACCTCCTGGGGCCCAGGTGAGTAACCTCATTACACAGCTAATACACAGCCTCAATACATCCTCCATATACCCTCAACACATCCACACTATAACCTCACTACATCCTCAATACATCTTAACTATGTCCTCAATACATCCTCACTATAACCTTAATATATCCTCACTACATCCTCAATACATCCTCACTATAACCTTAATATATCCTGACTACATCCTCAATACATCCTCACTATAACCTTAATATATCCTCACTACATCCTCAATACATCTTAACTATGTCCTCAATACATCCTCACTATAACCTCAGTACATCCTCACTACATCCTCAATACATCCTCACTATAACCTTAATATATCCTCACTACATCCTCAATACATCCTCACTATAACCTTAATATAACCTCACTACATCCTCACTACATCCTCACTATAACCTTAATATATCCTCACTACATCCTCAATACATCTTAACTATATCCTCAATACATCCTGACTATAACCTTACTACATCCTCACTATAACCTTAATATATCTTCACTATAACCTCAATGCATCCTCATGATAACATCAGCGCGTAACTCCCAAACAACCTCACCACAACCCTCAATACATCAACCTCAATACACTGCCTGAATGTGCCCACTCTATAACCCCATTTTATCCTCATCCCAAACAACCTCACCACAACCCTCAATACATCAACCTCAATACACTGCCTGAATGTGCCCACTCTATAACCCCATTTTATCCTCATTATAACCTTAATACATAACTACCACACAATCTCACCACAAATTCAATACATATAGCCCATACACAACCTCAACGTATCCTCGCCGTAACCTCAGTACATCATCATTATAACCTCAGTACATAACCTCCACACAGCCTCGATACACATAGCGAATACACAGCCTCCATGTATCCTCAACATAACCTCCATGCACACAGCTAATACACAACCTCAGTGCATCCTCATTATAACCTCCATACATCCTCTCCAACACAGAAAGGACGTCGTCTTGTTAGTCATTTATAAACTGTCGTCTCACAAAGTGCTGTGCCAGCATTTTTCTGCATCGACCTACGAGAGCCTCCCGACTTGTCTTACCAATCTCTCTCTCTCTCTCTCTCTCTCTCTTTCTTCCCTCCCTCTCTCTCTCTCTCTCTCTCTCTCCTCTTTCCAGAGTCAGAATTGCAGTGGTTTTATCAGCATGACCAGCATAGTTGTGTTGCCAAAGCATGGATGGATATTAATAACAATTCATATAAAAAATACACAAATAAAAGCAAGTTTATATCTGCGCACAATATACATAGATATACTATGTGTATGTGTATATATACACATACACAAAAAACAAAAAAAACAAAGCCCTTCAGTTATTACAGGATATTTGTGTCAGTACTCACCTTTATTACTCTTAGCCCGGCATTACTACATAAATATACCAATATAAGTGACTCTCTGGATGCTACCGCTAAACGTTGGGAAACACACATCTCCGACCGGGAGACATTTAGGATCTCCTCTTCAGTCTCGTTCTGTTGACAGTGAACAGAGATGCTCGTGTCTTTCTTGCCATTCATGTTCATGACCTTTATTTCTCTCCCCCCCTCCCCCTCCTCCTGCAGCCCCAAGAGGAGCACCGAGAGGAGGAACCGGGAGCAGGAGAACAAGTACATCGAGGAGCTGGCCGAGCTGATCTTCGCCAACATCAACGACATGGACGACCTCAACGTCAAGCCGGACAAATGTGCCATCCTGAAAGAGACGGTGAAGCAGATCAGACAGATCAAGGAGCAGGGTGAGGATCTGGTATACAGTATACAGTATACAGTACAGTATACAGTATACAGTTACAAAGCACTTAACAAAATAGTAAAAAACAAAAACCTAAAATCAACAGCAAAAGCAATGAAAGCAAGGTAATGTGAATGTAGCCAACTACAGGACACCATCCAAAAACACAAGGCATTATGGGTAGAAGGAGACTTGGTCAGTCTGGACTGATGCTCATGTTCAGATGTTCTTCATGTGTTCTTAACTGGTATGAACACCAGAGAAGAGCAGACAAGTCCATCATGGTAGATCAAGTGACAGACTGGAACCAGGTTGGTTTGGACTCTCTAACCTGGTGGGATGACAGGTTACCAAAACTCAACCAATCAACCAGCTGCTGGGGAGTCATGGGACTTCTGGCTGGCTTGTGATTGGTCAGTGTGAACCTGAACCAACCAGATACTAAAATACAACAAAGTCAACTTTTCCACTGGTTCAGACCAAAGAAAACCAACTGTAGGTGCGACTGGGCGTTTAGTTTGTTTTAATCTGCTTGAAGCACCAGGTGGGTGGAGTTTACCACATCAGGACAAATCAGATAGTGTGTCAGGTAAATAGTCAATCACAGGAAGGTATACGAAAGTAAAGTTGGATTTGATTTGCTGTGATTGTCTCAACTCCTGGCACTCAATTATATTGACCTATATGGTAAACCCCACCCACCTGGCACCTAAGGAAGCATAAAATAAACTCTAAAGGATTAGCAAATACCATTTGTTGCAGGTGCTTAGTAAGACAGATGAGACTGTAATGATGATGCAGCTGTACAGCGGGGTCCAAAAGTCTGAGTCCACTACCAAGAATGTTTTCATCATTTATCAAAAACTAAAACTATCTAAGACATTATTTAGAACAGATACAAGTCAACATGTTTAGATCTTAAACAATCTTGTTCAGGTTTTCTCATATTAACACATGATGATCCACAGTGTAACAACTGATACCAGATATTGATAATATGGTCAATATGGTCCTCTGTGTTTCTGTCTCTGCTGCTGGAGCTTTAACTTTGAAAAAGGAAAAATATATATTTAGTTATTAATTAAATGCTTTTAAAATGATGTCATGTTGCTTGATAAATATAATTAGTAGACATTGTAAAGTAAGAGAGTAAAGAGTCTGGTGGACTCTGGTTATGTAACGCTGAGCAATGTGATGCAAGGAGGCAGTTTGGCCCCAAGCTCTCTCTCTCTCTCTCTCTCTCTCTCTCTCTCTCTCTCTCTCTCTCTCTCTCTCTCTCTCTCTCTCTCTCTCTATCTATCTATCTCTCTATCTCTCTCTCTCTCCCTTTCTCTCTCTATCTCTCTCTCTCTCTCGCTCTCTCCCTATCTCTCTCTCCCTCTCTCTCTCTCTTATTCCTCTTTTCTTCTCTTTCTTTCAGTACAGTTGTCCACAGTGTAGAATTTCTCCCCCCTTCTCCTTTCCCTCTCTTTCTTCCTCTCTCCTTCCTTACCTCATCTTTCCCTGCCCCCCCTCCCTCTAATCTTCCTCCTTCTCCCCCCTTTGCTCGTTCACTCACTCCTTTCCTCCTCCCTTACTTTCCTTCACCTCCTACTCTTCCTTGCCCTCCTCCTCCTCCCTCCTCTCCCTCGGTTCATACCAGTTGTACAGTTGGCATGGCCAGCCGGCGTCCACGTGTTGAACCTCTCTGCTTTTCCAGCTGTTGTTTTCAGCCACACACACACGCACACACGCACACACACACACACACACACACACACACACACACGCACACACACACACACACACACACACACCAGGACAGCTGCCTGCCATGCTGGTCGACTTCAGAAACTCTACATTGACTTGTGTAGTCAATGTGAGGGGAATGTTGTTTTCAGAAAGGATTTAAAATAAAAAACACAATAAAATTAAACCAATAGACACAAATAATTCAAAGAGTCTTTAGTCACTTCTACCGAATTAAGATTAGTTAGTTTATATTATATTATTATTATAAATGAGAATAAAATAGTAATAATGACAATAAACTTCATTATATTACAGGTCTGGTTCAGGGTTAGGGCTGCTATATTAAATAAAAAGCCACAAAGATAAAAATGTCATGAATCAAAAACAGTTAAAATGTGTTTTAAAGAAGTGATTTAAAGTCTAAGGGTCTGAGAGAAGGTCAACAACAACCTAACTATAAATACTATTTCCTGTGTGACTTTGAAAATGCGACAACAACTGGTTGGTACAGAAATTGTGAAAACAGCTCTCCAGTCGCTCTCCGGGTGCTGTTGTGATTTTAACGCCGATTGTTACGTCCTACAGAAAAAGCTCCAGCAGCCGACGCCGAGGAGGTGCAGAAGGCCGACGTCTCGTCCACGGGGCAGGGTGTCATCGATAAAGACGCCCTGGGGCCCATGATGCTGGAGGTAGGTGGCGGAGACAGGAGGCAGCTTTATTGTGGTGTACATCTTTTATTAAACGTCAGATCTGGTCCGGTCGGTGTCGTCCACCTCTGACGTGACTGACGTGATGCAGGTTGACGACTCTGGTCTGCATGCTTGCAGCTGATTGGCTGATAGGGCGTCTTGCTGCTTCCTGACGGCGGCTTTAAATGGCGCTGGGCTCTGCAGCGACACAGAGAGATAAGAGTTCCTCTGGCTAGCGTCAGTGCCGTCATCAACTCTGTGTGTGTGTGTGTGTGTGTGTGTGTGGTCAGGCTCCTCCCTCTTTTTCTAATCTGGCTTTTCAACACACACACACACACACACACACACACACACAAAGTTCAGTCTATATATAGCCCAACTCACCAGCCACAACGTTGGCTGAGGTGTTTGCTTGGAGTCTGATAGAGAAAGAGAAAGCAAGCAAGGACTCTATTCAGTTCTATTGTACTCTATTGTATTCTATTGTATTCTAAAGTTAGGAAGGTGTGCAGGCAGAGGGACAACTCAGTCTGAGCATATCCTGCAGAAACTGCTGAAATGACTGAATTGAGTCTACATTTTCCTTTAATGCTCTAATTAACGTCCACTCTCTCCCTCTTCTCTTCTATCCCTCTCTTCTTCCTCCCACCATCTCCTCTTCTTCCTCCCTCCATCTTCTCCCTCCTTCCTTCCCTTTCCTCTTCCTTCCAACCGTCTCCTTTCCCCTCATCTCTGCCTCCACCTACAGGCCCTGGACGGCTTCTTCTTCGTGGTCAACATGGAGGGCAACATGGTGTTTGTGTCGGAGAACGTCAGCCAGTATCTGCGCTACCAGCAGGAGGAGCTGATGAACACCAGCGTCTACAGCGTCCTGCACGTCGGAGATCATGCCGAGTTCATCAAGAACCTGCTGCCCAAGAGCCTGGGTGAGAACCGGAGCGTGGTCTGAGGGGAATAGGTGGTTTTCAGGTGATGTAACATGCCCCCTGGTGGCCATGTTGGAGGTCAACAGCTACACAACGGTTGAGAACAGTTGATTGCATTTCTAACCTTACAACTCGGCCATCTCAACAGTATCAAATAGGTGTGATTCATATCCTCAACTGGAGGACCTGGTTGAACCCGGTTGGACCAGGAGGACCCTTAATTTACTAATGTCACATGGCTAGTAGCAGGCAGTGGCTACTAGTCCCATGTTAACAGTAACTAGTTAGCTAGCTACCAGTTAGTTCAGGTTAACTAGCTGACTCTTCTCCAGCTCCAACTCAGAGTGTTTTGGAGTAGAGACTAGGGCTAAAGACAAGACAGTTTACTGAGTCACAGTAACCTACATTTGGAGACAAATCTACCTGATCACACTGATCACTTTTACTGAGAACAAATGGACCGACACCATGACCTTGATGTCTCCTTTCCTAGCCTGGTTGTTATATGTTGGTATTTATCATCATGTAGTGTGGATCAATACAGTAACCTTATAGCTAAAAGTGAATGATAGATTTGTCTCCAAATGTAGTTTACTGTGGCTCAGTAAACTGTCTTGTCTTCAGCCCTGATTGTCTTAATATGTCTAAACATCGATAGATATTTATAAAATGTGATATTTAGCTTCTAAAATATGTATGAATTGCGTCACTTGACTTTTGGTAGGGAACCCATGGAAAAACCATCACACCAAAAGACCCAAATTCATGTTAGAGATGAATTCCATGTCTGGAATTGGACCCAGTCCCGCTAATAATATTAGCATGCAACTGCTAGCCACTTCTAGCTACTAGCTAATGTTAGCTTCTATCCAAACGATGTCAACAAAACGCTGATAGCTAACCAGATGCTGTGGTTAGCTAGCTACAGCGCAAGCTAGTATGAAGTAGTAACAAGTAGCAAAACACAAAATCAATCAGATCGATCAGTGAATGAAATGAACCATGTATTACGTACTATTAAGAGGAAGTTAAGAAATGCAATCAGCTGTTCTGAGCTGATTGTTGCCAAGAGCTGTAGACCTCCAACATGGCCGCCAGAGGACAGGATAATCCGGTGATGCCTTATGATGATCCCCAACCGGAGGTCAGAGGTCAGAGTTGACCCTACGTTACATCACGGCCTCTGTGATCCGGTTTCTCTCTCTCCGTCCTCCAGTGACCCGCCGGAGCAGCGACCAGGCCAACAGGAACAGCCACACCTTCACCTGCCGTATGCTGGTCAACCCCCACGCCGACGGCGACGCCCGGCCGGCCTCCGACCAGCAGGAGGCGCCGCAGCAGAAGTACGAGACCATGCAGTGTTTCGCCGTCTCCGAGCCCAAGTCCATCAAGGAGGAGGGGGAAGGTAGAGGAAGCCACTTTTATCTCACCTTGTTTCTTTTCTCTCTTGTTCTTTCGTTCTGACTCACTTATTTCTTTGTCTTTCCTTCTTTCTGTTTTTCATTCATTCTTTCTCTTTATTTCTGACTGTTTCTCTCTTTCCTTCTTTCTGTCTTTCTCTTTTGTCTCTCTTATTCTCCCATCCCCCTCTCCTTCTCTCTGGTGTCCTGTCCTCCTTTCATCACCACTCCTCTCCCATCTTTCTATCCACAGAGAGACACTAATTAGTGTGTGGCACTTCGTCATCTTCCCATCTCAACTTCACACACACACACACACACACACACACACACACACACACTAGGGAAGGGAATCTGTCTAGCAGTCTAATTTTAGTCCTTCGCCGACCAGATTCTCTGCCAATCGCCCCGATAGGAGAAGGGTGTCTGGTATACTGACTGACGACGAAGGTTTGAGACCGGTGTTGAGGTTCAGGTTGAGGGCTGAGGCTGGGGTTGACACTGAGGTTGAGGCTGGGGCTGAGACTAGGGTTGAGGAAGAGGCTGAGGTTGATGTTGATACTGAGGGTTGGGTTGAGGTTGAGGCTGTGAGAAGTGCTGAGTATCTCTGAACCTTCATCTGTCAGCATATTATTTATGCCTAAAAGTTTAGAGTAGAGACAGACAGACAGACAGACAGACAGACAGACAGGTAGGCTGGGGAATTGAGCAGATGATGTTCCTTCTTAATGAGGAGGTGTTGATGGTATAACAGGTGGGGAGCCAGAACAAGACCACCCAGGAGAACACACACACACACACACACACACACACACACACACACACACACACTGTTGGCCTTTTGGGGTGTAAACTGCCACCGAGGGAATAATGTGACAGTCACAGTTGTGATCAGAGTGCTGTTCCGTGTAACCCCCCCCCCCCAACCCCAGTCTAGTATGTCTACTGTACGGTGGAGCACAGTGTAATAATCCTGAATATAAATACCACAGATTGTACACATCATTGTAGTAACTACGTCCCTCTGAAGAATCTCTTGAACCCGTGTTCCTTTTCAACCATGCAGACTTCCAGTCTTGTCTGATCTGCGTGGCGAGGAGGGTCCCCGTCAAAGAGAGGCCGGCCATGCCCACCTACGAGAGCTTCACCACCCGACAGGACCTTCAAGGTAGTGGGGGGGGGTGGGGGTCTACTGTCTAACAGAGTCAGACCAACATGTCAGTGTGCTGATATATCGGGACAACATTGGCCTTTCGTCTACCTCCAATAAGATGATACGTTTGTTTGATTGCTGGTTGTCTATGGAAGCCCTTAAGCTCTAAATGTGATTCCACACAAGTATGATTACTTGTATTATTGTTATTAATATTATTATTATTATTATTATTACCCAGGGTGTCAAGTCAAGTTTATTTCTATAGCCCTTCATGACAAACCATCTCAAGGCCTGCCTGCATCCAGCTGGTCAACGACAAAACACAAAACGAGATAAACACATTTAGAAAGAAGGAAGGAAACCGAGGCAGAACACAAGATACTATATTAAGACAGAAGCAAGCCTCCAACTAACCTAACCTAACCTTACCGACATCACCAGACAAGGAAACAATATGAAGACTGTGACACTCAAAAGAAAACCTTAAGAAAAAATAGAAACCTTGAAACCTTGAAACCTTGAAACCTTGGGTGGGGCAGTTCAGGGAGAGAGAGGGATCAAATAACAAAATAGGTTCTAACATGGACGACAACAATGACAGAGGGAAAAACAAATAGGGTAGATGAGCCCGGGGCAGGGGGCTGGTGGGCCCGGGGCAGGGGGCCAGCCAGCACCGGGGCAGGGGGCCAGCACCGGGGCAGGGGGGCCAGCACCGGGGCAGGGGGGGCCAGCACCGGGGAAGGGGGCCAGCACCGGGGCAGGGGGCTGGTGAGCCCGGGGCAGTGGGCCAGCACCGGGGCAGGGGGGCCAGCACCGGGGCAGGGGGCCAGCACCGGGGCAGGGGGGGCCAGCACCGGGGCAGGGGGGGCCAGCACCGGGGCAGGGGGGCAGCACTGGGGCAGGGGAGCCAGCACCGGGGCAGGGGGGGCCAGCACCGGGGCAGGGGGCCAGCCAGCACCGGGGCAGGGGGGGCCAGCACTGGGGCAGGGGGGCAGCACTGGGGCAGGGGGGCAGCACTGGGGCAGGGGGGCCAGCACCGGGGCAGGGGGCCAGCCAGCACCGGGGCAGGGGGGGGCCAGCACTGGGGCAGGGGGGCAGCACTGGGGCAGGGGGGCCAGCACCGGGGCAGGGGGCCAGCCAGCACCGGGGCAGGGGGCCAGCACCGGGGCAGGGGGGGCCAGCACCGGGGCAGGGGGCCAGCCAGCACCGGGGCAGGGGGCCAGCACCGGGGTCCGCCAGGTAAGGTCAGTTTGTTCAGTAGAGAGTTTTAGTGTCCCGTGGACTGAACTCTGTTTCAGAGGCTTTTCCGCCCTGCCAAGAATACAGTTCTGGAGGAAACACCAAATACTTGCAATTTTTTTCATGAACATGGTTTGATTGAAAGATTTTGAGTATTGGCACGGTAATCCAAAAATGGAAAAGCCCTGAAATATCTTACTGATCCTCCTCCAAAGGGAGGTCAGAGGTCAGCTAACCAACAGTTGACCTGGTCTTGCTCAAAGACACCTGGGTCCTACAGTTGAAGGGAGGCCTCACTACTCAACCCACCACCTTGCTGCTCCTCATGACAGTAACCTTTTAACACCAGTGCCGTCTTCACCCCGTCCAGGGAAGATCACGTCCCTGGACACCAGCCTGCTGCGGGCGTCCATGAAGCCGGGCTGGGAGGATCTGGTTCGGCGCTGCATCCAGCGGTTCCACCTGCAGAATGACGGGGAGATATCCTTCGCCAAGAAACACCAGCAAGACGGTGAGTCAGATGACCCAGATGACCCGGATCTTACCTCGCCATCTCCAAATAATAGAATTAACTGTTACCGTAACATCTCTTTCCCCCTGCTGGACATACTGTTCCATCCATTCACACCTGTCAGTTGGCCAGTACAGACAATAACTGTAGTCTTCTCCTGTTGGCAGCTGAGCAGGTCCTTTGGAGTAGTTGGGGGTTCAGTGCCTTGCTCCAGGGACCCTCAACAGTAGTTCAAAGTGGTGATACAATCAGTCAACTTGATGTGGAATTAAAACTATAATTCTTTGGAATTGTTCAAATTGTTCTGTGTTTATCTCTAACTTTACCGTCTTTTCTGGGGAATTTATTTGTAGGAAGCATGACGTATTTTCAGATTTCCTGGTCTTCAATGGTAGATCATGTGCCATCGAGGTCCAAGAGTCTGCAGGTTTTCATTCCAACCAAACACTACAGGTCACTGATTCGCCCCCCTCCTCTCTGTTTGAAGGCTAACTAGTGAAATCACTTGGTTGGAATGAAAGCCTGCATACTTGAAGATCGAAGACCGCCGACTCCATCGCTTTCTCAGGTTGGGGATGTATTCTTAGGAAGCATAACTTTCTCTCCATTTTGGTCTGTGTCTCTGCAGTGTTGAGGCTGGGTCATGCCTTCAGCCCTCTGTACCGGTTCTCCCTGTCGGACGGTACCATCGTCTCGGCCCACACCAAGAGCAAGCTGGTCCGATCGCCCGCCACCAACGAACCACAGCTCTACATGTCGCTGCACATCCTGCAGAGGTACTAGTCAGCTACACTGCAAAATGATCCATCTCACCGAGTCTTAGCGACGTAAATCACAAAGTGGGGCTGCAACAGAAAGGAGTGTCCCGTCCCCCTAGTTGACATGCTGTAGATTTGCTGTATTTAACCAAATTCACTGGCGGGAAAACACGGCACACAGGAAGTGACAAATCGAAAGTTAAGAGCAAAATCCAAACTGTCTACAAAACAGCGGCGATCAAGCTCTCCATCCAGACAGCTTGATGAATGTCCAGCCACTCAGAAGAAGAAGAAGGAGTGCGCACTTTGTTGATATCAAGTTACGTGATTTCTGGGTAATGAAGTCCATCAAATCTCAGTGAGCTCTTGCTGCTGCTTGGGTGCAAAATTGTCTACTGCAGCTTTACAATCTTATTTTTCTGTGAAATCGCAGTGCAAATGAACTTGTAACTTGTGTCATTTCCTTGCTATTTAGTGGAGCGATCTCATTTCAAGACAGTGCCATCTGATTCTAGAAGATTCCTGAATCAAATGAAACTGCATTAGAAACAAGTGGAACTATCTCAGCTCCACTGGTAGAAATGATTCACTTGTTTTTAGAAAACTAAGATTTCATGTGTGTCTTCATCACATGTTCTCTCACAGTGTTTGTACACAGTCTCCCTCTTGATTTGGACAAAGGGGGGTTACTGTAATATGGATCAGGAACAAAGGCCCTGTTGTTCAGAACTGCTGCCATATGTATAGACGACAACTGACACAAGTACTACCAGCCAGTCCAGTCTACAGGACCTCCATTCCTTCCTCCCACCACTGGGACCGACGGCGACCCAACCAACATCCAGCCGTTGGTATGACAGTCCCGGGTTGGGAATTGGACAGCGGTCAGAAAACAATGCCAGGACTGTTACCCGGAGCGTTCAGGGATCAGCGGCGTGAACTTGGCCTTTACTTACACAAGTTTCACATTGAAAATTGTCGCTCCAGCGTTCAGCACAATAAGAGCTTTGTGTATTTGATGTGAGCCTGAAGCCAATCCATGTTTAAAGCTCTCTTTCTCTGTTCCAGCTTGAGGCCTGGTTATATGGTTGTTTTCTTAATTGAATACACTTTAGAGCAACTATCTGTTGAGTTATGACGAGTCATGGAACTGGAGTGGTGAAAGGACATTTAGCTGATAGTTTATTAAAGAACGTTTCTTATTCCAAAATGCTTTGGAGCCTTTTTAGGGAAAAAAGTATTAGTAGTATACATTCAATATCTGTAAAATCTAAAGAAGGATTCAGTCTTTGTTTTGTCAAATAAGGACAACCGTTCGTTTCATTTTGTGCTGTCAATCATTTTGTAAAAGTTTTTTAGTTTTTTTCTGTTTTTCTGTTGTTGTTTAAAACTGTATTTACCCAGGGAAGATATGTTGGGCATTTATGTTGTAACAGCAACGCCATTCATCCAGTTTGACACATTCACCCCTGGGAGCTGCCCAGTACAACCACAGCCCTCTACTGTTGCCCACTGGGAGCTGCTGGCCGCTGAGCAGCTCTACTCGTTGTAGTTGTGATACTGGATGACAACATTACCTTTTAATTGTAAATAGTCATTTTTAAATGTCCAATAATACTAAAGATTCTTTGCTTTCTTTTTATTCCAGGGAGCAGAGCATGTGTGGCATCAGCCCAGACATACCCGGTGGCCATGCCCTGGCTAAGCCAGTGAGCGGTGTGTCCTCCATGACCCCGCCTGGCATGGGTGGCCCCTCCCCATCCCCTGACGCCACTGTCAGCAGCAACACCCACCACCCCACGTCGGCCACCAATGCCCCCGGCTGCGGTTTTGGGTGCCAGGGTGTCATGTCGGGCCGGGCACCCACCCCTCAGGGACACAGCCACGTGCTCAAGCTGGGCAGCCCTTCAGCCCAGGGAAGCCCCAGCGTCACCTCAGGGGCCCAGGGTGCCATGTTGTCTCCTCGTCGCGGCCAGAGCCCCAGCATGGTGGCTAGCAGCAGCAGCAGTAGTAGCCCTCGGCTCCCCCCACATCCCTCTGGTCCTTTCTCCCCGGCAGCAGGGGGCCTCCACTCCCCAGCACCTGTATGCAGTAGTACAGGTCAAGGAAACGGGCACGGGTACAGCAACAGCTCCCTCAGTGCACTGCAGGCCTTCAGCCAGGGCCACGGGGTTTCCCAGGGACTTGTAGAGGGGCAGCATTCAGAGGCATCTGACAGGAAGCCGGCCGGCCTCCAGAGCCCCCTTCACAGCAGCAACAATGCTAGCCAGCTAGCCAAGAACAATGCTAGCTCGGAGGCTGACTTGGACTTGTTTGGAAGTTATGGGGATCAGCAAGACTCGGCATCGTCCCAAAACCAGGAAGGGGAGCAGGGGGAGTCGAAAGACGAAGGCCCTGAAGGCTCTGGAGGAAGCGGGAGGCTCGGGGAGCTCAGCGATGCCCCAGACCGACTCCTGAACAGCAAAGGCCATACCAAGCTCCTTCAGCTCCTCACCAACAAGTCTGAACACGCTGAACCCTGCTCACCACACGGTTCCCTGGGGGATGACCAGAACTGTAAGGACCACATGGGCGGAGTCGGGGGCATGCCCGGGGCTGGTTTAGGGGTGGGGCTTAACAACCACTCAACCTCGTTAAAAGAGAAACACAAAATTCTCCACAGGTTGCTGCAGAACAGCACCTCGCCGGTGGAGCTGGCCAAGCTAACGGCTGAAGCTACTGGAAAAGATCCCCTCGGTCCAGAGTCGGCCGCGGGGGACAACATGGCCACCCTGGGCGATCTAGTTGTTAAGCAAGAGCCGGGGAGCCCCAAGAAGAAGGACAATGCGTTGCTCCGCTACCTGTTGGATAAGGACGATAACGGCGTCCAGGAGAAAGGCATCAAGATGGAACCTGCCGACGGCTTAAAGATATCCAACATTAAGACAGAGAAACATGACCCGGGGTTCAACATGGCCGACCAGGTGAGTGATTATGATCATGATGATGAAGAGGATGATGATTGAAGACAGACAAGGAAAGAATAAAGAATAGCTGAGTAGAAAATAATCAGAATCAGTATCCCGTTACTCGCCAAGTACAACAAATGTACAGGAATTTGTCCTTACATGGACCTGTTGTGTATCAGTACCACTACCAGTACCAGTAGTTCACTGGACACTAGATAGACGGTGAACTATGATCACATATATTGTGTGGTGTGGTTGCAGCTGTAGAGGAAGCTGTAGATGGTAATGATGATGAAGCACCTGCACGATTCACTGACTTCTTAAAATTAAATATAAATATATAAAGGCAAAAAGTGAAGAGGGAGGGCATTTTTTTGTCCTCATAATTCAACCGGCTACCTCTCCCTGTCATCCGGGGCCCCCGAGGTGCAAAATCGCCTAGTGCAGCTTTAAAGGGCCGTCGAGTAATTTATGATCTGTATTGGCGCCCAGTAGGAATTACCAAAACATGGAGCCGTCCCCCATCCCCTTGAGTTACGGTGAGACACCAGACATGATCACAACAGAGAGCAGTAAGCTAGCTACAAGCAGAGATACAACAGAGGTAAAACATCACTGTGCTAATAACACTGCTTTGTCTTTTGCTTTTTGGTTTGATAAGAAAGATTTTTAGCCTTCGTAGCTGAAAGGTCTTGCAGCACCACAACAACAACAACTCCTACCAGAACAATATATTATGGTATTTTGAGTTATGGGGCAGTAAAAAATGTATTGCCCCTTTACAAATATGAAACTCTGGAAAACGACCACCTCCCACATTGACACTGACATATTTAACAGTGAATTTGGAAATACGTCTACATGTGTAGAATACAAGTGTTGAGTGGTAAGTGGTAAGTGGAGCGCCTATAAACACCTGAAAGTGAGAAGTGCAGTAGCCGAGCTGACATTTGGCGTCCGCCGCTCGGCTCGGTCGGATGTTTGTTGGCTGCGTGTCGACTTCCTCTTTAGGCAGCCGTTGGCAGGCAGGCAGGAGGCAGTACCCTGAAACACAAGATGCTCTGGCAAGGGGCACAGCGGAGTACTGTTGGTAGGGCTACGAGTGTGTGTGTGTGTGTGTGTGTGTGTGTGTGTGTGTGTGTGTGTGAGCTAGAAAAAGGGAAACCAAAAATGAGAAAGTGTGTACATGTGAAACAACACGCTCTGGCATGAAACACACATAAGAGTATTGTTTATATGGCTTAGCGTGTGTGTGTGTGTGTGTGTGTGTGTGTGTGTGTGTGTGTGTCTGTGTGCACGTGCCTGCATACGACAAAGCACGTGCACGTTCATCTTGTCAAGAAAAGGGAAATTGGACATGAAAAGGATGTGTTTGTGTCCATGTTTACATGTAAGGAAGGAGCAGGAGGAAGAGAAGGCTGAGAGAGGAGGAGCGAGATCAATGAGTTAGACAGCAGGGAGTGGATATGGAGGAAGAGGAGGAGAGGAAGAGGAGGAGAGGAAGAGGAGGAGGGGCGGAAAAGAGGAGTAGAGGGAGAAAGGCAAAGCAAAATAACATTAAAGTAGCTGCCAAACAGCAGGTCACCCTGTCGCCATACAGAGAGGGAGGGTGTGTGTGTGTGTGTGTGTGTGTGTGTGTGTGTGTGTGTGTGTGTGTGTGTGTGTGTGTGTGTGTGTGTGTGTGTGTGTGTGTGTGTGTGTGGCTAAACAGACTTGTGAGTGTGTGTCTTACATCACACATGACCTCATTAGTGCCAGCAGTTTATTTTTAGCTCCTCCTCTATTCATCAGCCAACTGCCCGGAGGAAACCATTCCCATCTGCAGGGGCCTCTCCGGAACGTTCCATTAACTCCCCCCGGGGGGGTGGGAGGGTGATAACGGTGCATTGTTATTGAACAGGGGTTTTCAATTTCTTTGGGAGCTGTTGCCGTCAGCGCTGTCATCAAGGCTTTCACACTGACTGACTTTTAGATGGAGGAATGTGTTGGTTTTCATTTTAATTTTTAAACTTTATTGTGTCGTCGATTTTTAGTTTTCATTTCCATATTTAGAAACCTTTTTCTACATGTTTACCATTTATTAAATTAAAGAAAACAGACAAAAACAAAAGAAACAAATGTGCATAAATGGGACAAATATTACACAAATATCCAATTTTAAAAAAGGGAACAAATGAGTGTAAAATGTGTTTTTAAAATAATGTTGCTTATTGTATATTTTATCTCATATTAAAAGTAGGAATAAGCTTCATATTAGAATTACCCTCAACCTTGTTGAAGCATGTCGCTTCTGCTCAACGTTTCCTCACCGTAGCGCCTATGAACCCGTTCACCAGCAGGATGACGTTTCAAACATGGCTGTCACTCTGAGTGTCAGGCCGTCTGTTGACTCTGAAAGATGGAAGGTTTCCTTACAGCAACGATATATTCTTTAAATATCACATAAACTCTGGAAAACTAGAAGTCGAGGTCAGATGACGTTTAGTCTGTGAGAAGATATTAACGGGTCTTTAAAAAGTCTTAAAATAAATGATCTAATTTAAGGTCTTAAGTATTCCAGACATAAGGAGTGAGTGAGTGCACCTCTAACCAGGGAGGAGCCTCGAGGCTGAATATCATGTTGGTTGTTTTGACCCATTTCAGTTCTACATTAATATCGTAACGTGCTTTATTAATGTTTCATGTGTGCACATGTCTTCCTACCGTCAAGAGATTTGAGTCTAAACTGAGACGATCTCACTGGACCGGTGCATCGTCTCCACAAATATTACTTAGTTCAAAGTAATTTACAAGGGAAACTGTTTTAAAATGTAATTCCTTGTTTTGTGACGATTTTGTGAAAGAAGACAAGTTGACATGAATCAACCAAACTTGTTGTTTCATTTGCAATGAACTATCTATCTATCTTTCAACGATGTCTCCATCTGAACCCTGTTTCTTTCTGTGGCTGATCTCAGACCAGCGAGTTGGAGGACCTGCTGGACGACCTGCAGAACGGCGGCCAGCAGCAGCTCTTCCCGGGCCAGCCGCCGGCCAGAGGGGTGCCGTCCTCTTCCTCCTCCTCTTCCTCGGCGCCGCCGGCCTCCTCCGTGGACAAACAGACCATCATCAGTGACATCCTGCAGATGACGGACAGCGGCAGCAGCGCCCCCCCCACCCAGCACAGAGGCTTCCCTGGCATCGGCCCTGCTCGTAAGTCTGCATACCAGATGACGATGATGATATGGACAGATAAGGATTTCATCATACGTCCACGTTATCCTCTTATCTCTGACTTCTCTGAGTTAAGATGAAACTTTATTGATCGCTGTGGAGACATCGGGTCGTTGCAGCGGCAAATAGTCAATAGGATACAGCAAAGTAAAATATAATATAGATGAGAATAGAGAAACGATGGGGGTTATTAAACATAACACCACTACCACATTACCACTGTTATTCTCAGTAGAAATATATTAAATGTATTAATATGACAATATATGAATTACAGCATATATGCAGGATGTCAAAATAACAGCAGTAGAACAAACTGAGTCATTTTAAAGGTGCTATGTTTTAAACATCAATATATCATTATGAAAGTTATCTTGGTTTAACTACCGTAAACAAACGAGACCATGGTGGAGACGACTGGTCCTGTAGTGCTAGTGTTTCTCCACATTAAGACTACATTTCCCATGAACCATGTCTCAAGATGAATGTGGTAATAAAATGCTACATGTACCAAGGTGCTTTATACATAACGTCTTTAAAACACACAAAAATATGAAATATATGCAGTATGAATAGAACTCAAACTGTAAAGAATATCTAGATATATACAATATAGAACAAATTACACAATAAAAACATGCCCCCCCCCCCAGACTTCAACGGTGCCAGGCTGGGCCAGCCGGGTCGAGGCGCCCCCCCGGTCCAGAGTATGTCTCTGGATGGCAGCATGGGCCCCAACCCCAACGCCAGGTCCTTCCCTCCTCAGCACAGGAACAACAGCCCCTACTCTCTCCTGCAGCAGCAACAACAGCAGCAAGGCATGATGGGAACCCACGGGGGCATGGCCAGCCAGGCTGCTATGGCCAACGCAGGTGAGGTTTTTACAAGACGTGTTCAAGAGCATCCTGACCATTTAGTCTCACATTCTAGGGAGGATTCTATTCTAGGACTCTAACTATTTCTAAGGAGATTATTCCACTTATTTCCGATTCCGTTTCTATTTCAAGAACGTTCCAGGAAGTGTGAACATCTTGAAAGGAGACAAAAAGTAAATGACACTAGTACATGCAGCGTTAAAAACGCTTCATGAATAAACTTTTCTTGACAAGTCCTGAGCAAAAACAGTTATCAGACTCATCAGGCTCAGATCGTCTTATTGCACTGGCAGATTGCCTCTTACATCTCACCCCTCCCACCCCCTTGAGCTACGGTGGCCTGTAATTGACACAAATAATAGTCTTGAAAGAGTGTCTTGAAACTCCAAAGGTTGGGTTTTTTCGTCCAAAACAGAGTATGTGACAGAAAGTGAGTTATGAAAGCCAGAAAAAGACAAAATAAGTAATTGGTATTGATCAATAACCCTATCACCCCCTGCAGGTACATTGTGGACATCTTGTTTTCTATGGGGCAGTAAAACCTTATCGCCCCTTTAACATTATCAGAGATCAATGACTAAAAACATCCCGTACCCTCTTCTCCTGAAAGCAGGCATGCTGAGTGGCGGCTCAGTGCGAGGCCCCATGCAGCAGGGCTGGGGCTCCCATGGGCCTGTAGGGGGCGCTGTGGGGCCGATGATGGGCCAGGGGGTTGGACCCGGTCGGATGGTCCCCGGTGTGAACACCGGGCTCCCCATGAGAGGCAACGGTCAGCCTGGATCCAGAGCCATGGTCAACATGCAGATGATGGGCAACGGTGAGATGGAGGGATGACTGATTGATTGACTGATGATTAGATTGATTGATTGATTGATTGATTGATTGATTGATTCTGACTTTTTGGCCTTTTCCTCCGTCCGTCCAATCAGAGATGGAGATGGCGAACCCCGCCTACCCTCAACAGCAAGCACCGCCCAATCAGACTGCGCCGTGGCCAGACCGAATGATGGCCATGGATCACTATGGAAACCAACACAGGTACGATGTCCGTCCTGTCTGGACACTGTTTTATGGCAGCCATGTTTGATTTACATCGTGCTCTGGGAGGGAAACCCCAGCTGGAGGCAAACTTCAGCTACTTCCTGTTGTGTTTCATCACATACTTGATGTTGTCAGTGTAATATGCTTAGGCTCCCTTCAGCCCTCTTCCTCCCTTCGTCTTCACCATAAAGAAGAATCTGGATCCACATCTTCTCAGGCTTCGTTCACACTGCAGCTGAAAGTCTCCCAATTCTCAATTCTCCCAATTTGTCCTTATATGTGACACAGATCTGATGTTTTCTAATCAGTGTGAACAGCAAAAAGAGTCATTTCTTAGATTCCTATCTGGATCACGTGGATATGAGGTAGAGAATCAGATCCCGAGGCAAATGACCCACATGCCACTTGTATTGGGATGTAAGTAAATGTCACGTCATTGATCTGAGACAGTTGTCCTTATTGTCATGGAGGACAACAGGACACAACTAAGGAAGGGAAGACAAATACACTTGATCGGTATCAGTTCAGTTCAGTCAAAACTCAAAGGCACAGACCAAAACCGAAATGTACAAACGATGACGGTAACATTGTGTTGTATCTCAGGCCACCGTACGGCGCCCCCCAGGAGGACAGGGCTGTATGTTGTGGCCCGGGGCCCGAGGGCCATCCGGACGAAGGGGCCCTGCTGAACCAGCTCTACTCGGTGCTGAAGGACTTCGAGGGGCTGGAGGAGATTGACAAGATGCTGGGAATCCCCACGCTGGCTGGACAGGTAAGGCCACGCCAACCACACCACCACCTTTTGGTTCAGCTTGAGGGGAGGGGAGATGAATTTTGGTTAATTCCTGTTTATGTCTGCGTGTCTATCCCATCTCGCCACTGTAGGGTCCCTCCATCAGACCAGGACCGGTACGTCAGCTCCGACCCAGTAGCCGGTATGAAGCCCCCCCTGTACCACCAGCACTACGCCGGCCAGCCCGGCTCCATGGCCCCGCAGGGCTACGATGCCGGCTTCCACGGCTCTGCCATGGCCGGCCAGATGGGCCAGCAGAGGATGCCCGCCGGCTACCCCCCGATGATGAGGATGCCTGGGGGAGGAGGACCCAGGCCGGCCGGGATGAGGCCGGGGGGGCCCGCTCCGGTACTACCCCCCCAACCCAACAACCTGAGGCTCCAGCTACAACACAGACTCCAGGCCCAGCTGGTAGGAATACCGGCATTCACAAGGAATAGATTTCACCGAGGGGTTTCCTAGTGTACTTCAAAGAGTCTTCTCTAGTTGTGTGATGTTTACCCTTCAACCTTACCCTCCTCCTGCTTTCCTCCATTGTTGTTGTTGTGACTTCTTGCTCTGTGGCCACTAGCCTCACCTTGATAGCCACAACCAGCTCACCACTGGCCACACCCATAGGACACGCCCACAACAAATGGTACACGCCCCAAAATGTCTCAACATCATTGAAAAGCCAATTTCAGACAAATTGGGATTCAGGCATGAACACACAGACTGAACATTTATAATCTATACTCTTATAAAAGTTAAATTTTGCAGCTTTAAGTAAAAAAAACTTCTTTATTCCCCTTAAAAGACTTTAGTTTAGGTTCCCCGCTTCCCTCATTTATTGGGCACCGTCAAACTACATCAGGGTTTATGACACTCGAGAAAAGGTTTTTATACAAGTGATGTCTGTTCCTTGTTGAGCAGAATCTAATTAATGAAGCAAAAGTATTTTAAAAACTTTAATGATGAATCTTCACAGCTTAGCTGGGAAGATTCACACGGCACAGCTTTCATCACCACAAAAGTGATTTGGGACTGAGCAGAATCTCAACTTGTTATAGGAAACACAAATGCAAAGCAAAGCAGGATTTCTTTAAAAACACATATTTCCTTTTAACACTTTTACAAAGAACAGATGGGCAAACAAACAGGGTTCAGTGGGTTTAACTGAAAGAAACACATTCATTTCAGCACTTTGCCTTCATCAGCATTTCCCTGGTGGTGAGAAACTTAATACACACACACACACACACACACACACACTCATACCATCACTCATACCGTCACTCACACACACATACTGTACACCTCTAAAGTCCCGTAGTGTCATACCAAGTGTCCTTATTGGAAAGTGAGTTCATACATCACAACCACAGGGAGATATTTATACTTTACTTGAGGACACGTCTTGTGTTTGAGCTTCTGTAACTCTGCTGCAGTAATACTGACAGTCGATCTGACACCTGGAGAACAAACTGCAAGGTGCTACCTTTCAGGAGAGACCATGATGAAGCATGTAGTTTATTGTAGGCCTTGTGTGGCAGTGAATGAACCCTTTAGCACTAAAACAGCCACTAGTCAAAGGGTCAGGAAGTCTAGGCTGCCACCTGGTGGAGAGCGGTGGGAAAACAGTATATGGACGACGACTGATGGAGCTGAAACGCTGGTGAAAAGCTCAATCCTTTACCCAAACCCACAGGTGTCCCCGCCACTCAACGGACTGTATGAAACACGAGCTCTTCCATTAGGTGGATGCTTTCATCCGAAGCGTCCTACAGTAACATGAGTGCAAACGTTTTTAGCGTGGCGGGCCCCAGTGGGAATCGAACCCCTAACCCTCACAACTCAACTCCTTGAGCTTCAGGATACAGAATACACAAGAAGATTCACTTTAAGGCTGTTAAGGAAGTAAAACAAACCTAGATGTTGATTTAAGATGGTGTGAGAGAGTTAGTAGGTATTTTCTATCCACCAATCATGTGTGCAGGATCACACAAACACAGATAACACATTTCATCCATCTTGATAAAAACATGAAGAAGACAGGAAAAGAAGGAGGGGCACCGATTCACTAAACCTCTGGCACAGTACAGTAGTATCACCTGCCGCTACAACTTCCAAACCCGCTTATAGAAATAGAAATATAGAAGTGGAGCGATGACACTGACAACATGTTTTCATTTGGAGAAATAGATTTCTATAATAACTGCAGGATCTAATTTGGACTCTCAGGTTGAGGTATCGATGGAGTCTGTTAACACGTCCAGGTGATGTTCTGGTGCTGAACTTCTTCCTGATATTTCATTGGCTGTCGTTGTCTCCTCCCCAGAACCGTCAGCCAATGGTGAACCAGATGAGCGGAGTGTCCAACATGAATCTACCTCTAAGGTCTAACGTACCAAACCAGGTCAGTGTCTCGGTCTATTTATGTCTCTCTCTCTCTCTTAGTCTCTCTCTCTCGCTCTCTCTCTCTCTTATTCTCTCTCTCTCTCTCTCTCTCTTATTCTCTCTCTCTCTCTCTCTCTCTCTCTCTCTCTCTTAGTCTCTCTCTCTCTCTCTCTCTCTCTCTCTCTCTCTCTCTCTCTCTCTCTCTCTCTCTCTCTTAGTCTCTCTCTCTCTTCTCTTCTCTCTCTTAGTCTCTCTCTCTCTCTCTCTCTCTCTCTTATTCTCTCTCTCTCTCTCTTCTCTTCTCTCGCTCTATCTCTCTATCTCTCTCTCTCTCTCTCTGATGCTCTCCTCAGCGTTTCACACTCTCTCGCGATCAGATTTTCCTGCTGTTCATCTTTCTCTTTAGCCATGAACATATCACGACCAGCTGTCTCTTTTCTATCTCTCTCTTATCATCTTTCTCATACTCCTTTATGTTTCTCTGTCTGTATCTCCTCTCTGTTAGTCTCTCTCTCTGCTCTACCCTCCTTTAGTATCTCTCTCTACGTCGCTCTATTTTTCTCTCTCTCAGGTACTCTCTCTCTGCTCCTCTATTCTCGGCTCATCTCTCCTTATCTCTCTCAGCACTCACCTCTCCTCTCTCTCCTGCTCCTCTCTCTCCATCTTCGTCTCTCACTTAACTCTCTGCACTCAGCAGTCGTGCCATGTGTCAGCGCAGCGTCTCTCAACGCTCTCCCTAACATGTCCGCCTCCTCGGTGCCATCTCCCCCTCGGCTTCCATGTGCGCTCTATCCTCTCCCTACCCACGCTACCTCTCACAGTTCCCCTACTCTCGTCCTTCCAGCTACGTTACCCTGCCTCTCCCTCATCCCTCCTCCTCCTCCTCGTCCCGGCTACTCTCTCAGCTCCCTCTCCTCTCCTCTCTCTCCCCCAGCCCTCATCTGCTAGCCCAGGGCATCTGGAATTAGGCGTGCAGTACGGCGTGTATTGCTCCGCCAATCAGCTCAGTGCCTTCCAGTTCCCTTCAGTTATTCATCACTCCGCTCTCTTCATCTGATGATCTTCCAGTTTTCTCTCTCCTGATGATCCATTGCTTTTCATCATCTCTTTGTTGGATTCATTTCAGTTCTAATGGTCTCCTCTTGTTGATTGTCTCGGTTGGTGCCTGTCCATGACTGTACTGTTGTCTTGGTCTCCTTCGTCTCTTCGCTCTTGTAGCGTTTCTTGCTTTTTGCCGAATTTCCCAGATTTCTCTTATTTAACACGTCCGTTCCCGTCTTCTTTCCTGTATGACTTTAACCCCACATTATGAACCAATCATGTGGGCCTTTTATCTTTGGTGGTGGATGAGCTGGAAATCTCTCTTTGATTGATTTGTTTGATGTCACGTCTGTTGTCACACCAATCGCAATAAAGAAACAGTTGAATGCATCTCAGGGACTTGACTCTAGAGAGGTTGAGATTTGGGGAATTGTAGCATAGAATTGGATCTCCAGATGACAGCTGACCTGCTAGTGTGGCTGCTAGAACTGACTCATTGGCTGGTTTCCTTATCTAGGTTATCTACCATTTCCCCAAATATAATTCTGGTGTCTGGTACATGCACTTGAAACTACAGACTTCCTTTGGTTTCCTTTGGTATGAAGCATCACAGAACATGCTGTATGCAGTTTAATGTCGTCACCTTAGAGGATTTCTGGGTATTGAAGTTCAAACAGCTTTCAAACAGTTACCTCTTGCTGCCGTTTGGAGCCGCCAACATGCCCATGTGGTAAACTCCCCAACACATGAACCTCCAGCCTAACGTCCCTCTCGCCCCGCCGACCTCCAGGGATGAGCCAGCAGCAGCAGGATCCAGGGTCGGGCTACCCAGGCGGGGCTGCCACCCCCCAGAGCCCCCTACTGTCCCCCAGGATGGGGCAGGGTCCGAGCCCCATGCTGCAGCAGAGCCAGGGCCAACCCCAACCGCAGGGCCAGAACCAGGGAGCCTCCAGCTACCAGGCCGGCACCGACCTCAACGGCTGGCCGCAACCCGCCAACGTCTCCACCGCCAACAGGTGACGAGAGTTTATTCATTGGGTTTTCTCGATAGTAACGTCTGACATCCCATATTTGTGGAAGTTAGAGTGTATTAGATTAGAAGATTGATTGATCCCTGTGGGGAAATCAGGTTGTTGCAGCAGCAGGTAATAGGATACAAGTAAGAACAGAGCAAATGACTGGGTATGAAACGAAACAGTTTCAACACTAGAACATATTACCTACAAATACATGAATGAAAAACTATTTCAGGAGAACATACTGAGACAAAGAAAACAAATGGAAAATATGAAATACATGATATGAAAATATATGAAAAATATGACGAGTATGTGATGAAACGAATGGGTACACTGGTCACGAGGGCAGATTGGACTGCAGTAAGTCGTTTTAAAGACCAAGGACCATGAGATGATCACAGCTAGCTTAAAACAATCTCTTGGAAAGCCCCTTTGAAAACTACGAAAGTTGAACGATGTGGTAGTCAAACTAAAATGCTGCAAATATAATAATACTACATCCGTCTTCCCTTGCCTCCGTCCAGTATGTACTCCCAGCAGGCCCAGGCCCAGTACGCCCCACAGCCCAACGGGGGGATGTACAACGGAAACAACAGCATGAACCTGGGAGTTGCCATGGCCAGCAACGGCGGCAACATGAACCAAATGTCTCGACAGATGACGTCTATGGCTGCAGAGCAGGTGAGAGAAGTACAGAGTCGACTAAGCTAGGTGGATACTGCAAGATATTCCCTGTGTCAACTGAAAAACTCCACGTAGAGGTTAGTCATTAAGTTTTAGTTCAGTATTTG